>CM057224.1:45161219-45459011 GCA_029891385.1 Erythroxylum novogranatense | reverse complement strand
CTATATCTTGTATGTGCATGCGAAATATACTTTAATACTCTGACCCGTCCCAATTTACTAAAATACCCTTCCCATCGGAGATGGATGTTACAAAAAAGCATTTCGTGGGAGGCTTCAAGGTAAGAGATTTTCAAAATTAATGGTTTTATAGATGGGTTTTGGTTTTAATAGTTTAGGAAAACATGGGTAAGGTGATATAGGTTCAATTTCATGTTTTCCTTTCCTTAGAATTGTCAATTTTGGACAACTCATGTTAGGTTGGATTGTTATGTTTTGATGAAGGTCAAGAGAGGCAATTGGAGTTAGAGGAAAGGCCAATTGACCAAGCACAAAGATAAAGGAATTAAGGTGGGTGATATTTTAATAATTGAGTTAATAAGCTCATTAATTTTCCTAACATAAATCTATTGATTGCTTTCAATGAATTACCAATTGTTGTATTTATGACTCTTGGAATGGTTTAAACTTGTAATATGTATGTTTTGGATGTAATCACATTGTGGAAATAGTGGTTAACTTGTTTGTCAAGTGAAAAGTTTGAATATGTGATTTGAAAAATGCCATTTTGGGCAATTATGTGAAAGTGAATTTTGTAAAGTCCATTTGTGGCTAATATTTATGAATTGTGCGAATTATGTGATATGAATGCTTTCTTTGGGTTTGTGGTGGTCCTTAAGAGTCGTGCACTGTCTAATTATAGGCTTCTCCACGCTTGCTAGTGACATTGAAGTGAAGTAAATCACACGTTAATATATTGAGTAATAATATGACCAAGATACACTGAAGGGGGTTGAATTGTGATAATTTTTTTAATCTCTTCAATTACAATTGCTTGTTCTTTGAAAACCTATCTTAAATCAATTCTTAACTAGTTTGAAAACTTTGTTAATAATGAAAACTACGATTTAAGAATAGTAAGAGTTAGAGAGAGAAACACAGCAATTTTATCTGGTTCACCCCAAACCGTAGGCTCGTCCGATCCTCGATATTCTTACGAGATTTTCACTATCTCCAAGCTGATTACAAGTATTCTTTAGGTGAGCCTCTTGAGTCTCTTAACGACAAGTATTCTTTTACTCTTAGCCTTTTGGGCTATCGTAGCACTTTTTCAAAATGAAAAGCGATAAAGAGCTTTTACAAAAGTGTTGCTCTTTCTGATATACACTTTCGAAAATAGTTCGTAATTTTTCTCGAGATAAACGAGATATTGAATACACAGAGTTTCATTCACTTTGTCAAAAGTTGTTTCTTCTTCATTCTCGACTCTTATTTATAGTGAACTTCAAGCTGTTTCTTGACTATCGCTTCTTGAATCTTTAAAAGCGGTTATTGATTTAGCTCATGTAGTCTTAAGCTGATGTTTCTTTCTTCCGTCTTATTTTATATCGCCTCATTTTTGTCTTCGTAAAGCTTAAATGCGCTTTTTGTAATCGCCTTTTTCTTTCATCTGTTTTTTCTTCGTAAAGGTTAAATCTGCTTTTTCTTAAATGCGCTTTTGTCTTATGCCTTTTGTCTTCGTAAAGCTTAAGTCGCTTTTGTATAAATCGCTTTTTGTCTTCGTAAAGCTTCCATCGCTTTTGTATCGCTCGCTTTTTGTTAAGTAAAGCTTAAAATGCGCTTTTGTATCGTCTGCTTTTCCTTCCATCTTTTTCTTAGTATATTTCTCTTTGTTTATTATCAAAATTATTTATCGTGAAGTCTGGTTTGACTTAACATTCTCCCCTTTTGATAATAGCAAATACTTGTGAGAAATATGAAAAGTATCATATACTTGTGATTTATCTGAAGTATTGAGAAAAAATATCTTCATCCTTCCAAATTGATTTCTTCCTTCACCCTTCTCTCTTCCTTCTCCTTCTCCCCTATTTGTTATTGATCAAACAATTATTTTCAATCTGCTTCACTGACTTTTCAGCATCTTCTTAATCTTCTTCATATCTTTATCAAGCTTACGAACTGCTTTTTAGAGTTGATGATTCATCTGCGGTCGAGTCTTGTCTTAACAACTTGCTTTTCAGCGATAGCCTTTGTTGTTGTATAAGCTTCCTTGTTAAAGACATTTGGTTCAATGATTTGCGAGAGGAGGAGGAACAAATACAACTTGTTCATTGATATCAAGATCATAGGAATCTCTTATTAGTTGAAAAGTCGCCCAAACCATGGCATAGCTTCGTAATTGAACCGATCTCCCACAGAGGTCGATTTAGCAAAATGTTACGTATTATAGTAAAACAACATTACGAGTTGCCAATCGAGCAGAACATTCTTGACCCATTCGATATTGCCTCCACGTGGATCATCTGCTTTGTTGCCTTAGTTAGACTTGGTCTGGATCTTGATACACGCAGATGGATGACCACTCCTTTTCTCCTTACATCTTGCATCAATCAATTTCTTGCCTCGCAATCGATCGGCAGACATGTCATCCAATCTTGGCTCTGGTTGAACTTTCGACTTTAGCTTCTCATAATTGAGTTCAACAAAATTTGGTGGTTGAAGATCGGTACCACCTTGATTATTATCTTCGCTCGATTATATGATAAGAAGTGATCGCTCTCAAATGGCTCTGGTGGATATGGTTCTTTCCCAACTCTCTTGATTGATCATAGAAATTTTGTAACCCCTATCCAACGGATGTAAAATGCCATTATCATATTCAGCTGATTTGAAGAAGGCTTTCACATATCTCTTTGGTTTGTCTCGGATGATGATGGACTTGGTCTTCTTCTCCTCTATTACAACCAATCTGTGTTCCCAACTTTCTCTTTGAAAAGTTAAATACTTGGATGGAACATTAGTCATCACACTTACAACTTTCGAAGTAGCCTACGTCCCAAAACATGTGTAGCAACTTGTTTATGGACAAGTGTGGACTAAAAGTAGTAGAACTATTTCTTCAAAATTGGATTATTAAAATTTTGTGAGAATCCTTAATATTACCTTAATGACTTCCACAATTGCTTGATGGTAGCTTCCATATTAACTTCAAGCACCTCAACAAAGCCTTAACGACATATCAGTGATTGTTTAGAAATGTCAACAACGGTTTCTTCTAGCCTTGTCTTCTTAGCCTTTGCTACATTGTTGGATTTTCTTCTTTTCTTGCACTCATTTTCTTTAATCTTGGTGACCTCTTGGATTGAACTTTCTTCTTCTCGGGTTCTTCTACTTTCCTTTTCCTTCATTTCCTTGAGATTGAGTTTGAAACTTTCTCAAGGATTGATGATGATGATTTTGTAGCTTTTGATCTCATCGTTCATAATGCTTTGGTTTGCTCGAATCTCTGGAAGGGTGGCTTCTTTACATCATACGATTTCCTTTGTGGGTGGCGTTCTTGCTTGCTTATGAATGTCACTCACCAAAGGTTCCCCTTCGCTTTAAGTCACTGATTCAAAAATCGAGCGATTCTTGACTTGACTCGAGTGTGATCTTCTCTCCTTCATAGAGGATTTCTTGGTTTAGGCTCCCCTCGGTTGTTGCTTTCCTTGATTCTTCGCTCCTTGTTTATCTGAAAATCTCGGACCCATTTGGCAATTGATGTAGAGTCTATATAACTTCTTACAGATACCTTACATGCGACTCCCGACTCAATCGATTCACGATTCTTTAAACATCCTTGTCAACAACATCCCATACGGGAGAGTGTTTGTATCCTTTATTGATTTAACCATATATTGATAAATCAAAATGGTAAATCTATTGGTTGGTGATTAGGAGATGAAGGATACATTGTTCATCAAAGTAGTGACTTGATGTCTTGAACCTATCTAGGTAACACACGGTCACACAAAACAAAGAAACAAAACCCTTGCCTTTGGTACAAGCCAAGAGGCTCTTCTTTCGATTGGGTTGTTACGACCATAAAGTTGACGAGTAACTTCATCTTCGTTCAACTTCAGCTTAGTCATCCATTTCTTAGTAGGTTGAACTCCCTTACTCGGACATTGGTGACTCTTTCCGGTAACTCCTTGGTTACTATAACGAGGAGTGTTTACATACGATACGATAGTATTATCCACACTTTTAGTATGTTTCGAACTCATAAACCGTTGAGATAAACTTGCTCTCGTATTTGAAAGAAGTTTCTCCATCCCGCCGCTATTATCTCGGCTCTATATCCATTTGTTCCTTCTTAGATCTTCAAAGTTTACCAATCTTCCCATTTGCTCTGGCTCAACTCATAAAATGGGCTTGACATTCATCTTGTTGATTACGGTGAATAGGAACTTGCTTGAAGAATTTTGAGAGATTTGAGAGAACTAGCAATTTCGAATTTATTAGAGATCCCAAGCGTCGGTTTAGGGATTTTATAGCAAATTCTAGAACGATTGTACTTCTCGATGATCGATGACCTTTTTCCTCTAAAATTTTCTTTGTAAAAGAAGTTTTAAGTCTGAAACCGTCAGCGCCGTTTAACTCCACCGTTTCATTGTCTTTCTTTTGAAAAATCGGATGATCAATCTGTTAACTCTTGAATCTTTCTATCTTTGTCTTTTTAAAATCGGATGAATGATCCGTTAACTCCTCCGTCTATCGCTTCTTCTGCGAAAAACCGGATGATTGGTCCGTTAACATCACCATATTGAGGTTCGTCGATTTCTTTAAGCGATCTTCACTTAGTGGTTTTGTGAAGATATCGCCAATCGAAATTTCGTTTCCACGAATCAGATCGACAACTTTCTTGAGCGTAATCTCTCAAGAAATGATGTCTAACTTCAATGTGCTTCACCCTTGAATGTTGAATTGGATTCTTTGACAAGGCGATGGCGCTGGTGTTGTCGCGATATATTGGAATCTCTTCCTCTTGTATTGAGTAGTCCTCCAATTGATACTTGATCCACGAATTGTGAACAACAACTTGCGGCGGACATATATTCAACCTGCGGTTGATAATGCAATCAAGCTTTGTCTCTTGCTTGACCGTGACACCGGGTTTGGTCGAGGTAGTGACAACCACCACTCGTGCTCTTCCTTTCAATCTATCACGGCGTAGTCCGCATCGTAATATCCATTCAACCTGAAATCTTTACCTTTCTCATACATTAAGCAAAGATCGGTAGTACTGCGAGAAATCTCAAAATTCGTTTTCTGACTATGTAATGAGATTCTCTAGGATCGGCTGAAACCTTGCACACAAGCATACACCTGAATAGAATGTCGGTCTACTTGTCTGTAAGATAAAGCAAAGAACCAATCATCCTCTAAATAGGGTTTGATCCACCTTCTTACCACTTTAGTCTTTCGACAACAAATTTGAAGGATGCATCGGTGTAGACATACTTTTAACATCGCACATATCAAATTTAGACAACAATTCTTTGACATATTTTGTTGATGAATAAAAATCTTATCCTTAGTTTGCTTTACTTGCAATCCAAGAAAGAATTTTAACTCACCCATCATGCTCATCTCAAATTCATTTTCATCATATTTTCAAAGCTTATGCATAACCTTTTGAGGTGGCACCAAAATAATATCATCAACATAGATTTGCCTGATAATAAAATCATTATACAAGTTTTTCCTAAAAGAGTTTTGTCAACTTTACCTCTAATAAATCCATTTTCAATAAGAAAGGAGCTCAGACGATCATACCATGCTCTAGAGCTGTTTGATCCATATAAGGCTTTATGAAGTCTAGACATGATCTGGATACTTTATATCCTCAAATCCAGGAGGTTGCTTGACATAGACTTCTTCATCTATAAAGCCATTCGAAATGCACTTTTACATCCATCTGAAAAGCTTTATGTCATGGCAAACAACATATGTAAGCAGTATCCTTATTGCTTCAAGTCTTGCTCTTGGAGCATATGTCTCATTATAGTCTATTCCTTCCTGCTGATTATAGCCTTGTGCTACTAATCTTGCCTTATTGCGACTTACTTTTCTGATTAAGTCTAGCTTATTCTTGAATATCCATCTAGTACCAATAATGGATTTCTTTTGAGGTTTAGGAACTAAGGACGGACTTTATTCCTCTTGAATTGATTCAACTCCTCTTGCATAGCTAATATCCATGCTTCATCTTTTAGAGCTTCATCAATCTTTTAGGTTCTACTTGGATATAAATGCCACGTTGGCTTCTCTTACGAACTTGGACCTTGTTCTTACACCTTCCGAGGTTTCTCCGATAATTGACTCTTTAGGATGAGAGCTTTTGTATCTCGATCTTTCTTTAACTCAAAATTCTTAGGGATATCTGTCTTTTCATCATGAAGTGTTCTGATGAGGATACTTCCTTACAACTGCGCCAAGGGCACCGTAATAAACATCATCTTTGATTCCTCTTCCTTATTGGGTTGAGAGCTATCATCGAACTTAACGTGAATAGTTTCTTCACGGTCTTTGAGTGAGGTTGAAGACTCTAAATGCCTTTGAAGTGAGAGAATAGCCTAGAAAAATTCTGAAAGTGTCTTCGCATCAAATTTGTCGAGCTTCCTTTGTGTTAGTAAAAGTGCACTTGCGGCCAAAAGGATGGAAATAAGAAATGTTTGGTCTCCTTCCATTCCACAACTCATAGGGAGTTTTCTTGACATTAGTCGCATGAGACTCTATTCGAATGTAACATCTTGTATTGACGACTTACGCCTGAAGTATTTAGGAAGATTCCTCTCGACTTGACATTGTTCTTGCCATCTCTTGAATCGTCCTATTCTTCCTCTCAACAACTCCATTCTTTGTGGAGTCCTTGGGGAAGAAGTTATGAAAATTCCTTTTCTTCGCAGAATACTCGAACTTCTCATTTCAAATTCTCCTCCATGATCCTCCTTATGCTTGCTATAGACATTCCTCTTTCATTTTGTAATCTCATGGAAAGGTTTCTAAAACACTTGAAAGACTCATCTTTATGTGATAGAAAAAGTATCCAACAAAACCTTGTAAAATCATCAACAATCACAAGTCCATACTTCTTTCCACCAAGACTTATTGTTCTTGTTGGACCAAATAAGTCCATATGTAACAACTCAAGTGGTCAGAAGAAGTTATGAAATGTTTTGAAGAGAAAGAGGTTTTAACTTGTTTCCCTTCGACAACTTTCACAAAAGAAATCTTTGTCAAAGCGAATTTGTGGCAAACCTTTTACCAAATCATGTTTCAAAGTTTTGAAATATGTTTAAAACTGACATGACCTAGTTTTTATGCGGATCGGTCTTTCATCTTGATAGATAGAAAACATGAAATATTTTGAGACCGAAAACATCTAAATCAATTTTATAAAGATTGTTTTGTCTTACGGCTGAAAAGAAGATGGAACCATCTTTGTTTACGACTTCAAAAATTTTGATTAAAAGAAACTTCAAAACCGTAATCACATAATTGACTAATACTTATCAAGTTATGCTTTAAACCATCAACTAGTAAGACGTTATTAATGCATGCATGAGAATTCTTACCAATCTTACCAAACCCGATTGTCTTTCCTTGGTGGTTGTCTCCAAAAGTTCTTGATCCTCCTTTCTTGTCTTGAAGATCTAGGAACATAGACTTGTTTCCGTCATGTGACGCGAGCATCCACCGTCCATATACCAATGGTGCATCTTTGGTTCTTCCAACGAAGGATTTTAGGAGATATTATTTTATTTTAGGTACCAGATTCTCTTGGGTCCTTTAGGGTTAATACGATGTAATGAATGATAATGATGTGTAGAATGATAATGTTGATGACCTTTCCGAAAGTCGATTGATATATTTTCTTATTTTTTGAGCAACTGATTTTACTACGTAATGTCAGCTTATTTTTAGTAAACCCTAATCCGGTTTTATCCTCGGATATCTCATATTCTCCTATCATTTTATTCATCTTTTTGTACTATCGTAAATTTAGCTAGATCAATTGAGAGATTATTAATTCTCGATTTCAATTGATTAATCTCTTCAGATCTATCTACAACTTTGTTGTTATTCAATTCCTCGACTTGCTTTCTCAAACTTATATTCTCACTCTCTATCTCATGAGTATGTTTGAGGTTTTCTACATATTTCTTCTTCAACGACTTATCTTGTTCGTAATAGCATGAGAATCCTCTAACAATTACGAATATGCATCTTGTATATCATTATAGTGGAAGTTACCTCCTCATCACTTTCTTCTTCACTACAGACATATGTTAGCATGTTACGCCTTGTGAACTTGTATCGATTCTGATGAATCCAGATCTTCCCACGTTGCCATCATGCTTTTCTTGTTATCTCTACTCCTTCTGGGTTGTCTTTTCAACATTGGACACTCGGACTTGTAATGTCCCGGCTTCTTGCATTCATAACGGTAATGGATGCTTTATCGACTTTTCATCGTCTTTCTGCTGTTCCTTCTAAATGTTGAATTTCCTTTGGACTTCTTTTCCACATTCTTCTTATCTTTCTTGAAATGAAAGATAGCTCATAAATCTTCATCACTTGATTGATTCGACTTCTTGGAATCATCATCCTTTGCTTCTTCGATCTTTAACGCCTTTGATGTATTCCTTTTGTTTTCTTCTTCGGATTTTGTGATTGTTTTGACTTGCTTTGAGTCTATGGACTTCTCCTTTTGGGCTTATCTTCCGCATCAAGCTCTACCGTGTATCTTCAACGATCCAAGCAATTCATCAAGCTTGAAGACGCTTAGGTCTTTGGCTTCTTATGACGAGAGTTACTTTGGGTCTCCATCTTTTGGCGGACTCCTCAAAATCTTTGAACATGGTCTTGGTCGTTGTAACGTTCTTCCAAGAGCTTTTAGCCCATTAACAATTGTTTGGAATCTTCCGAACATTTGATCAATGGTCTCTTCTTCTTTCATCTTGAATAACTCGTCATCGATGCACCAAAATACTTATCTTGGACTCCTTCACTTGATTTGTTCCTTCATGTGCAATTGATAATGTATCCCACATTTCTTTGGCGAGATCGCATCCATGCACTTTGTCATACTCGCTTCGCTCAATGCACAACTCAAGAAAAATTTCGCTGGAGTTTAGTTGAAATCTTGCTTTTGCTCATTGTCCATCTTTCTCGTGGAATTGGATTTTATCATCATCTTGGTGTGTAAGGTCCATTCTCGATGATGTCCCAAAGGTCAATGTGAGTAGACTCGATAAACAATCTCATCCGATCCTTCCAATAGTGGTAATCTTCACCATTGAATCTTTGGAGGTCCGGTGGACCGAGGCTCCTTACGCAATATCGTGTGTGATTCCACCATTTTCTTTAGTTCACACTTTATTAGAGTGATTCTTGAACACCTTGCTCGATACCAATTGAAGTAAATCACGTTAATATATTGAGTAATAATATGACCAAGATACCAAGAAGGGAGGTTGAATTGTGATAAATTTTTTAATCTCTTGATTACAATTGCTTGTTCTTTCGGAAAACTTATCTTAAATCAATTCTTAACTAGTTTGAAAAACTTTATTAATAATGAAAACTACGATTTAAGAACGAAGAAGAGTTAGAGAGAAACACAGCAATTTTATCTGTTTCACCCCAAACCGTGGGCTACGTCCGATCCTCGATATTCTTCCGAGATTTTCACTATCTCCAAACTGATTACAAGTATTCTTTAGATGAGCCTCTTGAGTCTCTTAATGTTAAGTATTCTTTTACTCTTAGCCTCTTCAGGCTATCGTAGCACTTTTCAAAATGAAAAGCGATAAAGAGCTTTTACAAAGTGTTGCTCTTTACAATATACACTCGAAAAATAGTTCGCAATTTTCTCTCGGATAGACAGATATTGAATACAGAGTTTCATTCACTTTGTCAAAAGTTGTTTCTTCTTCATTCTCGACTCTTATTTATAGTCGGAACTTCAACTGCTTCTTGACTATCGCGCTTGAATCTTTAAAAAGCGGTTATTGAGTTTAGCTCATGTAGTCTTAAGCGATGTTTCTTTCTTCCGTCTTATTTTTATATAAATCTTTTTTTCTTCGTAAAGCACATGCGCTTTTGTATCGCCTGCGCTTTTCTTCCATCTGTTTTTCTTCGTAAAGCTTCCGCTCGCTTTTCTTAAATACGCTTTTGTCTTATCGCTTTTGTCTTCGTAAAGCTTCCGCTCGCTTTTGTATCGTCTGCTTTTTGTCTTCGTAAAGCTTCCATCTGCTTTTTGTATCGTCTGCTTTTTGTATCGTCTACTTTTTCTTCGTAAAGCTTCCGTCTGCTTTTTGTATCGTCTGCTTTTCCTTCCATCTGTTTTTCTTCCGTATATTTCTCTTCGTTTATTATCAAAATTATTTAATACGTGAAGTCTGGTTTTGACTTAACATGGAGCTCCTCACAGAATCCCATAAGTTCACGGCTACACATGACCTTTTCGCGAGAATGTGTAGTATGTTCCGTTTCGGATCCACCCGAACTACTTTCTCTGTGTTTACGTGATATTATGATGTGTGAAAAGGTTTGATAAATTGAAAATGTCTTTATCTATGTGAACTTGGCTTTGAAAATGAATGAAATAAGAATGTTTTTGCTTGTTGCTTAATTATTAAATTGTTACCCACTGAGTCGTCGAGCTCACACCCCATTTTCTCCTCCATAGGCGACGAGCGAGAAACCGAGTTACCGCATCGGGATTGAGGCATTACTCCGATGTATTTTGCTTTTGAAGTCATATTTTAGAAAACAAGGCTTTGGATAGCATTTTGGACAAATGATGTTCTTTGTATTTTGTCCTTTCATACCTCCAATGTATTCGGGCTAAAATGCCCTCTAAAGCTTTATATTAACTTGTGTTTTCATGTAAATGTAAAAGATTTGAATTTGAAATGTATCTTGTGTATGTTTCATAAAAATGTAGTATTGTATGGTTTGAATTGACAAAAAGAGTAAGTTGAGGTTGCTGCCATTTGAGTTAGTTTTTGGGATTATTTGAATTAGTTTGGTAGTTGGGTGATGGAAGATTGTGAAGATTGATTTTTTATGCAGGTAATGGAGTTTGGGTTGAAGAATTTGGCTAGAACAATTTTAGGGGAGGTGCTGTCAAATTTTTGTAAAAATGGCCAGAAACTTCGTTTGTATTTTTGACCCTCTTAAAGCTTGATTTGGATTGGGGGGTTTTGTTGAAGATTGTAGCACATGTTTAGAACTTTCCAATGGTATATAAAGTGTCACTTTTGGACTTAGGATGAAGAAGTTATAAGGTTTGAAAGATGACAGTTACTGTTGATAAGGGTATGGTTTGGGCAGTATCTTTGGAATGGTTTTTCACCTCCTTAGAGCCTACATTGATTTTTGCATTCTTTATAAAATATGTAGATTGTCCTTTACTCTTTCCATTGATGTATTATATGTAATTTTTGGAGTTAGGAATAAATATTTATGAGGTTGGGAATACATTCAGTTACTGTTCATATGGTTATGTTTACTGTTTGATTGGTCATTATATGAGTAGTACCTTTGAGTGAGTTTTTACCTCTTTTAATGACTGAATTGACTTTTTCATCCTTCATGAAATTTGTAAATCGTCTTTTTATCTTTCTATTAAGGTAAAATGTGACATTTTTGGGCCATTGAGTTAAAAGATATGATTTGTGTAAATTCTGGAATTTTCTGCAACTTTAGATTCCATCCTTAGGCGTGCCCACGCCTAGTCTCTGAATTTCTTAGGCGTGCCCACGCCTAATCTCTGAATTTCGACCAGATTGGGAATTTTGGATTTTCTTTCCTTCTTCTTCACGTTTTTTTTATCCGATTTGTTTTTCGTTTGCTTTTGGCCCACTGTCGCTTTGTAATCCGTTCTTTCGGGTTTAAATCAAACCTCCCTCCAGTCTTTTTTTGTAACTTTTTCTTTTGGCCTCGAATTTAATTGATTTTCGAAGCTTTGGTTTTCTAAGAAAACTCTCTACCTTTTCATGCAAAATATATAGTTTTCGAGATTGAGTTAAAATTTATAGATTAAATCAAAGTGAGATAAATGGGACAGACATTTGAACATGATTCCGTATTTGGATGATTTCTTGATCTAGGGATATCCAATTGAAGTGATTTTTTATTTTTATTAACCTAGAGTCATGGAATTACATTTTAGCTTGGGAATTAGATTTAATTTTGGGCCCTAAGCAGATAAATTTTATTAAGGAAGATTAGGGTGAATTTATCAAGATCCGTTCGGGAATAAGTGAATTAAGCTTCATTTGAGATTCTTCTGTGGTGAGGAATTCCTCCTTCATGGGACGCGTATCCAGATGTCACGTAGGATGTCGGACACGTGTCACACCAGGGTGGGGTTTCAACATAGCAGCCTACTCTCTCTTATAGAACTCTTTGTAGCAAATATCAGGGCACATCCGATTATAAACTAGTTGGGATAGCATTGTAGCAGAGGACTGTCTCTCTTTTGGAGAGTATAGTCCTCAATGTTTATTCATCGATCATGGACTTCCATCAGTGGGTTCACTCTATTTGGGATACAATAAAGAAAATAGTGCTATCTATGCATTGCTATTTCCTAAGCAACTCAAACAAAATTTTGAAATAATTAACTCAAGAAAGAAAGAGATAAATATTTAGAGAGAATTTGACTCACCTGTAGATATCCGAGAGCATCTTAGCATACCTCCTCCAGATCTACTGCCTCACCAGTCGAGATCCATGAAGGAAGCTCCTCGATGTCCCCCTCTAGTCTCCTGATATTTAAAATGAAGCTTGTAACTCTTTAGAGATTCACAGAAATCTATAGAATCTAATCTCTACCTAAGATGAGAAATCTCTTCTAACCTAGAGACATATAGTAATGCCATCGACATATCGCAACCTCTAGAGACTTCAACCCCAATTAAGTAATTGAGTCAAGATATGAAAAAGGTAGGGAAGCATTTACCCTAATTACTGATACGATGACACACAGCTTGTTGGATCCTGCTTGAGTCTGGAATCCAACGCTTGTGAAATCATGAAACGTGATCTTCTTCATTTCTCTTTAGAATTTTTTTTCCACACTCTTCGAAAACATAAAACATGTACGTCTTACCCTGTAGGGTTAATTCATTTAACCCTTATAAAGCATGAGCAGATTTCCTTATAGAGTTACTTTAAAGTACTTTCATTAGCCATCATCGGTTCCTCATCATTCTCATAACATCTCAAGCCACAAAGGGCGAACTCACACAGTGGAATCACAAGAATCACTATTACCTTCTTCAAAATGGTATGTGCCCACACCAAGCCAAACCTCAACAAAAATACCCAAATCACATACTTCCGAACAGATTTGAAAATTTAAAAGTCTTGGGTCCTAAATTGAAAATTGATTCCTTCAGATAAGATGTAATTCCATGTCCCTAGTTTATTTTGAAACAAGAATCACCTCAATTGGACCTCTATAGGTCGAGATATCACCACAATACGGAAGCATGTTCAGACTGTTTTAACCGATCCTTTCACTTTGATTCAATCCATATTTTTCAAATTAATATCAAATCCTACAAACTTTTATGGAGAGGTAAAGGAATGTCTTAGAAATCCAACTCTTCAAAAATCGGGTCAATCGAAGGTCGGACAGAAAAGTTATAAGCAAAAGAATAGAAGAGGGTCGGGTCGCCCTCACGACCAGATCGTGAGGCGACCAGTAGCCCTCGCGATCAGCGCGAGGGTGCAGCGTCGCCCTCGCGACATGTGTGAGGACGCTGCGATTTTTTTTTGTCCGACTACTTAACTTCCAAAACTCATATATTTTGACCTATAACTCCAAAATTTGCAAATTTGGTATCAATGGAAAGTTAAAAAGAAGCTCTACAAATTCCATAAAGGACTTAAAAACCAATTTGACCTCTAAAGGAGTCAAAATCTACCTCAAAGTGACTGCCTGAAAAATATCATCCTAAACAGTATTATAACCTCTAAAAATCATATCTTTCAGCTCCATATTTCAAAAATGTCATAATTTATATCAATGAAAAGATAAAAAGATAATCTTCCACCTTCAAGTAGACTTTATAAACAAATGTTACCTTTTTTAGGGTCAAAAATCCACTCAAACTTACTGCCCCCAAATTTGTCATCCTAGACAGTAACAGAACTTCTAAACATCATAACTTTCTACTCCATTGTCCAAAAATGTCATATTTTGTATCAACGGAAAGATAAAAAGACAATATACAACTTTTATGAAGACCTTAAGAACAATTTCTAACTCTATGAGGGTTAAAAATTTAGTCAAAGTTTCTGTCCCAAAATTTGTCATTCTTGACAGCACCTGCACCCAACTTCAACAATTCACATCTTTCAACTCCCACATCCAAAAATAGCATATTATACATCGTTGGAAAGCTATCAAATTCCTCTATAACTTTCAAAAAGGCTACTTAATCCAATTCAATCCATATCAGTCCAGAATTTACTTCAAAGCACAGCATACACTAACCTACCCTTATGGACATTTTCAAAATCAATGCTTTGCAACCTTTGGAGCATGCATCGGCAAAACACAATCAAAATTGAATATCTTTCAATAATATCAAAATATGAGTTCTTACAAAGCTTTAGTGGGCATTTCTAGCCCCATTACTGTTGGACCCCGCTGCCGGAGCCCAACGTCTGACGTGTGAGAGCGTGGCGGGAAAACCGTGATCGTAATACTTGATACATTTCAAAGGAAAAGACCAGCGGAAAAGTAGTGGGCCTGCTGGTTAAAACATACTTGCAAAACTACTTATTTCTATAACCACATCCAAACATGCAAAATTAACGAAATTTAGAAAAGAATCCATCGAAAGTCTAATGGACCCGTCGTGAATAAACTCAAAACGTGATTTCATAATTGTAAACAACCAAAACCGCAATTCATGTTTCAATTGATGATATCTCAAAACAAATAACAATTCTGAATTCAAGAGCCAAAAGTATAAAACACTCTTGAACCCATGATACTCGAAAAGAAACTAAAGTCTGGAAACATAAGTATGACAAAATGAACTGGAGTGCTGCCGTACTCGTGACTCACTCACTCGATCTCTGGCTCGTCACCTGTATGGGGGAGATTAGAGGGGGTGAGCTATAACGCTCGTGGGAACATATTTATAATATAGTAATAAGCATAAATAATATTCAAAATATCTCATTGCCGTAATACTTGTCGAAATCATAATATCTGAACATGTATGAGTCATTTCTTGTAAAGTGCTTGATTTCTGAATAAATCATGATGCATGTCACATAACATATCATAACACATAACATGATGGTTTGGGTGTCCCAGGTTCGTGACGTACTACACATAGCCATCGAAATGTTGATGTGTATACGTAGTTTCATGAGGGAATCTATCGAGAAACCACATGCCCACGATCGGGCAAAGGGAGAAGCCTTTCTGAGTCAATGTGCACTTGACTAATTCTGAGGGACACCGCAAACCCACATAAGCATGCATAATTCGTATTCTCATAAACTGATTTGCCAATCCGGCACTTGCTTGTAATCTTGCTTGTAAACTTGCTTGTCATATATAATTAAGTAAAGCTTGAAGCCATGCACTTGTATTAAGTAAAAGGAAAACATTCCTTTGTAAAAATCTTGATAATAATCATGAATGCATAACACAATGCAGAATATAATCATTTATGCAATGCGATCGTGGAATGTTGTAATGTAAATGCATAAAATCTTGCTTGATTTGAACTAAACAATGAGCACTTATATACTTTATTATAAACATGAACCCACCTGATAATCCTGCTTGTTCTTGCCTAGGATTGAGTTTCCTCTTGTGCCTCTTGATTCTCTTGTCTCTCTTGTTCTCCTAAAATAAGAATCAAATTCCCATTCAGAACTCATGTAGAAACCATAATATTACCATTCTTAACTTCTATCCAAAATTCCATATTCTTAAAACCCAATTCAACACTTCATCACTTCATATAACTTGTAGATCTATCTCTCTAGGTCACAACACCTCTAAAATCACCCCAAAAGGACCTCTGTAGAAAAAGATATAAGTTTAAAACCAATTCTGTCAAAATATCTGAATCACGCATGCTGAACAACGTCTTGTCGTGTCAAGAAAATCCGTCTCGCCATGGCGAGAGGTCCCGTCTCGCGGCGTGAATGCGCCTCTTCGCGTGCGCCGCGACTCCTGATCCCCTTTCACACCGCGTCTCCTAACCCATATACACGCCGCGCCTTCGCCAACCTTATGTCCACATGCCGCGGCTCACCATACGCCGTCTCACTAATTCATCGCATTTCACCAATTTAAACGCATGCCGTGGCGTGCGATAACCTTTCTCGTACGCCGTGGCGTGCTCATGAACACGCCGCGGCGTGTGGGTCGCAGAAACTCTCCCAAACCCAGATTTTCTAGATTTCTGCAGAATCAATCTATTCCTTTTGCTCGGTCAAGACTCTTACACTACACATCACGCACCAAACTCCCTTTTTACACTTGTCTAACACAACAACAATCACAAAACACAACCAAATCTACAGATCTACCAAAGTATCATTCTAAACCCTAAATCACCGATTCATCCTCAATCCAAACCATTTCCAGCAATACACAAGTTAAATCCAACATAAACAAGTATAGCAGAGTGTAACTTACTTGTAGCGTGCTTGAAAATCTAACGAAATCGACAAACACAAGTTTTCCTCTTCTTCCTCTCTTCTTCGTCTCACTGCCGCCGTCCCTCTTTTCTTCGGTTTCTTCTTTCTCTTTTCCTTATTTCTTTTCTTTCTATTCTTTAACCTACATAAGAGCACATGACTCAAATGCCCCTCCTTACTAAGGCTAAAATCATCCTAACTCAATTACTTGACCATTTTGCCCTTCAACATATTTACCCTTCCTTAACCATACTCTTCCTAACACTTTTTCCATAAACACATATTTCACATTAAACTCAATTAAATCCAAATTTTCCATGAATATTCTCAATAAAATCAAACTATGCCATAAATCATAATTCAAAATAATTCATACTTAATAACTTCAAGAAAGCAAAAATTTGGGGTCCAACATTTCTCCCCCTCTTAAAAGAAATTTCGTCCTCGAAATTTACCTGAATCATCGAAAAGGCTTGGATACTTCTCTTTCATGACATCCAAGGGCTCCCACGTGGCTTCTTCCACTGCATGGTTCCTCCACAGAACCTTAACTAGCTGAACTGTCTTGTTTCTAAGGACTTTATCCTTGGTGTCAAAGATTGCTACTGGAATCTCCTCATAACTTAATTCATCTCTCAACTGAATGTCTGAAACCTGAATGACATGAGAAGGATCTGATCTGTACCTTCTCAACATGGAAACGTGAAAGACATCGTGAATCTGAGACAACTCTGGCGGTAACGCCAATCTGTAAGCTAGAGGTCCGATTCTCTCAAGAATCTCATACGGACCTACATATCTTGGACTCAACTTGCCTTTCTTGCCAAACCTCATAACTCCCTTCCAAGGAGACGTCTTGAGAAACACTTTCTCACCAACTTCATACTCCATCTCCTTCCGATGAGCATCAGTGTAACTCTTCATCCTGTCCTGGGCTACCTTAAGCTGCTGCTTGACTAGATTGACTTTATCCACAGTCAACTAAATCAACTCTGGTCCGACTAGTTTCCTTTCTCCCTCTTCATCCCAACATATAGGAGTCCTACACCTCCTACCATATAAAGCCTCATATGGAGCCATCTGAATACTAGAATGGTACGAGTTATTGTAAGCAAACTCGACCAAAGGCAAATGCTCATCCCAAGCTCCCTGAAAATCCATAACACATGCCCTGAGCATTCCCTCAAGTGTCCGAATGGTCCTTTCAGATTGACCATCCGTCTGAGGGTGAAATGCCGTACTGAAATGTAGCTTTGTCCCTAAAGCTTCCTGCAAACTTCCCCAAAATCTCGATGTGAACCGAGGATCCCTGTCAGACACTATGGAATCTGGAATCCCATGCAATCTAACTATCTCATCAATGTACTTCCTGGCTAGCACATGCAAGGAATCTGTCTGCCTGATCGTCAGAAAATGGGCTGACTTTGTCAACCGATCCACTATAACCCATATGGCATCATGCTTCCTACTGGTCTTAGGCAAACCCATAAGAAAATCCATGGTATTGTTAGAGTAGTGCCATAAAGGCAATCCCCTTTAGCGCATTTTGTTCATAATCATGTACAGACTTTATGAATAAATAAAGCAAGGCATATTTCATTTATTTGATATTCATTTTATTATGAATTGATAATGATCTTTAATCAAATTAATGAAGTCCCTGATACATGACATAGCATGAAGGAAATTATGATGTGATCATACTATTGAGATTCCTATCATGTGCAATTATGTCAATATCTAAATTATCCTAGTCATAGGATTAATGAGGCTGGACATCGTTAATCCGGATAGACTAACACATGTCAAACTCCTTGATTGGATCAGCGGTGGATCTCGTAAAACCGTAAATATTGAGATATTTGGATTTGACATGTGGATGCTTACTAGTGGTAGTAAGTACATTGGATGACTCGCTATGAGATCATCACATGGATGTCCTATACAAATGTCGGTGATAATCTCATCATAGCAATGGTGCAAGTATCCTTAGACTTGAGGTACTCGAGGATATCTTGGTCTTGATTACGTACTTTGACTACATTCCTTGTTGCCTTCGAGAGGTCGCTCATAGGGTGGTGATTGGAGTGCGACTTGAGGTATTGAAGGTAATTGAGTAGCCAATAGAGGATTCACCACTTACGTGATAGCGTAAGAGATACCCACGGCCTCTTATCGGGATCATTACTTTGAAATCTCTGGCCGAGACATACATATGTCATGAAGATGGTCTTCATGGACATATAAAGTAATGAGTCCTAGGACGAGAACTGATTACACTTGGACTAGATTTGATATGATCAGTCTAGTAAGAGTTGACACATTGCCCATACTCAAACCAAGTGGGGTATAGCATGGTGAAAGGACGAATTGCACAATAATTGTCTATGGAAGGGTTCGTGATATGGTTTCATTAGTCAAACCAATTACTTTCCGGTCAATTGGGGGTCATGATGTGTTGCTAGATACCGCTCATGACTTGCTCAGATTAAGTGTTAATCTAAGTGGCCAACATAACCGGGAACCTAATGGGTCACACGATAAGAGTGACCTTGAGAATCTGTAAAATAGTTTCGAACAGAGATCCGATATCTGGAGAGCAATAGGATTAAATGGATCCCGATGAGATTGGGATATGTCCCGATGAGATCGCGACATCGACATTGCTGAAAAACGTTTCCGGTGATTTTTCGCCAATGTAGCTTGAGAGGTAGGAGAACCAATTCCCGGTTTGATGGACCTCTTCAGCAAATATATATATATATATTAATTAATTAATTAAGAATTAATTAATTATATATATATATGTGATTTTCGGTGGAACCACCAAATGGAGAAGAAAAAGTAAGTTTGAAAAGTCAAACTTAATGATTATTTAGCATTTCAATGTATATTAAGCTACCAACGTGGATAGCCATTCTACCAAGCCTTCATATGTCTTTTAAGTTGTTAAATAGACATATAAGAAGGCATTGGAATTGAGCTTGTATGGTGGTTTTAAGGGAAGAGTCGAAGAGCTTAATGGTTAAGCTTTGAAAAGGTGATTTTCATCTTCTTCCTCTCTTAATCTCACAATTGCTTCTACTTCTCCAAGGCTCCACCAAGATCATCTCACTTGCTCTCCAAGGCTAAGGTAAGAGCTAGCACTCTTTTCTTTAGTCTAGCTATTCCCGGGTCAAAAGAGTTTGTCCCGGTTAGGTTTCAAACCTCTGCGTGGATCTACTGTTAGAGACGGTCTCCTTTGGTCGTTATGGTTTGATTGTTTGTACATACACATGGATCCTGGCTTTCGGGAATGTCCCGGGACTCAAAATTTTAAATTCCGCACTGTACGCATGTGATGCCTACCCCGGGATTTTCCTACAGTGGTATCAGAGCCGCTTGTGTTGTATAAACAGTCGAAATGATAACTAGGTCGGAGTTCCTTTGTGAATTGAGCTGTGTAGCATGCTGCTTCTGTGAATTTCGAAATCAGTATAGACTTAGGGTTTTCGAAATTTTCTTGCATAGACCTGCTCATAAGATGTTTCTGAATGTGTCTATAAAAGAAAAAAATTTATCGAAGTCGATTGATATGGTTTTGCTAATTTAATTCCCTAAGTTTCGGATGCTGTCTTGTTGAACGTTTCTGAAACAGGTATGCTTGTAAATTCGAGAATAAATTCTAGAAAAAAATTTTTTCGGATTGGTTTTCACTGACATGTCCCTAAGATGTTTTTGAATGTCTCTGTGGATGGAAAATTGTTTTCAAGGTGATTTACTATTTATTTCCGAATTTCTTGTGTGCTGTTGGGAATGTCTGTGTTGGAGAACACAGATTCTGTTTCGGCTAGATTGCTGAGGTTCAATGAGTTTTTGTGGGAAATAAATCCTGAAAACATTCATGGAGCATGTTGGGAACATGTTTTAACCTCTGTAATTTTCTCAGTATTTATTGAAAGTTTTTCAATGGTCATTTTGAGCAAAATGTTGAGCTTAGCAGTTTTGAGAAAGTTGCTGGGTCTATTTTGTTTGGAATGATTGCTTGTGTTATTTTCAGTTCCAATGCCTTGAATCATTTTTTTAGTGATTAAAAATGTGTTATATTGATGTGGTATGCATGCCAAGTTGAGATTCTTGAATTTAGGTTTCCAATAATTTTTGGATGTCGAATAGGTCACTTTAGCGTCTCGTTAGCTTATTAGTTATCTTAGTTATTTTGGCCGTCATAATTTTTGTGACAAGTGCGGAGTAATCTTGATAACGTGTAGCCTACTAGAGATACTTAGAATGATTATTTGGTGTCCTTGAATTATGTGGAAATCTAGTGCTTAATGGTGGATTAATCGGTTTCAAGTTTTTCTCGTATAGTATGACTATTCGCAAGCATGATTTGATGAAAATGTTTCATTAGCACATTAATATAAAGGTTTATATACTTGTTATATTGGTGTTGTGAATTGGGAATGCTTGGATTGAGAATTAGCCGATTAGATAGCAATTCCAAATGCCTTATGAACAAGTCGACTTATATGTTCATAACTCGACTTGTTTGGTGCATTGTGAGCGAATAAGTCGACTTGCACAATGGTACAAGTCGACTTGTTAGGTACTGCGATTACACAAGTCGACTTACACATGCATAAGTCGACTTATATAGAGCCATAAGTCGACTTATACATAAACAAGTCGACTTATATCATGCCTTAGTGGGATGATGGGTGATTTTGGTATAAATTCAATGTGATTGATGCGATGCCCTAAATCGGACCATATAGTCATGGTGACTATGATCCTTGGATGAGATTAATTAGATGAGACCTAAAATCCTCAACTTAAAATATGAAAACTAACGCCTTCCATTAATATGGCAAGAACCAGAGTTCTTATAGGGTTGGGTTGTTGAGCTAACCTCAAGCTCACTCTATACGAATATGTTCAAACCATGAAAATAAGATTTTCGGATTAATGGGTCGGTTTTCCTAGAAGCGTTGATTTGTTGAGCTAACCTCAAGGTCAGCGTGGGATGAGGCGAAATGGGTAGTGTACATCAGATGTACACGCATCAAGTGTTGATAACCCAATGTATGTGCATACATCAACTGTTGATAGCACTGGGCGATAGTTGCATTAGAAATGCAATTGGTATGACCGATACCTACCGATTGGCCTAAGGTGACTTGTTGAGCTAACCTCAAGGTCATTCTTAGCAATGTCGGATATCGACCCACTAGGTCATTGTGCCATTTTGTTTCTTGGATTCATGATGAGGGTTATGGATTCTATTGAAACTAGTGGGAGCCATATGTATGTCATTTAAGTCCTTATGAGCATACATTTAATTCTATTCTAACTTTCTCTCTCTCTCTATGTTTAGGTTGGTTGAAGATGTCGACTAGTGTGAATCTTCGCGCTCTAATGGACTCAAACAAATTAACCAGACCAAATTTTCTTGATTGGCTGCGAAATCGAGAATTGTTCTCGGATCGAGGATCTAGGATATATCCTTGATTTTCCGCTTCGGATCCACTTCTGAAGGAGCTTCGATGATGATCGAGAAGGCATATCGTAAGCATCTAAAAGGCGGTGACATAGCCACTGCATTATGCTTGCATCGATGTCACTGAGCTGCGAAGCGACGAGTCTATGGATGCTCACACGATAGTGTTTCATCTTAGAGTTGTTTGATGAGCAAGCACGGTCCGAGCAGTTCGAGACCTCAAGGTTGCTCTTACAACGAAGATGACTCTGGTTCATCTGCGGTCTGCAATATGCATTGAAGATGAATGGCTATATTGAGAGGTTGGCCGTCTTAGGTTTTGTGAAGGATTACGAGTTAAGTATAGACTTAATTCTTGTTGGTTTGTCGATAGTTATTCACGGTTTATGTTGAACTATCGAATGAACCAAATATCCACCACAATTCGAGTGATCAATCGCTCGAGCAATGAGAACAATTTGTCAAGCAAGATAGCAAGGCGTTCTTATTGGTGGATTCTTCTTCCTCTGGTTCGAAGAAGAGGAGAAGAAGAAAAAGGCTCGAAGCGAAAGGAAGTGCAGCAAATGGCAAGAAGAAGACCAAAGAGACTCGCACCAAAAGGCACTGCTTCCATTCGCGGTAAGGCGGTCATTGAGGCGAATCGCAAAGTTTATCTGGAAGAAGCGAAGCGAAGAAGGCATCGGATGCCTCGACTTCTTGGTATGTTTGTCATTGAGGTTATCTTTTTTCGATCATAACATATGGGTATTAGATACGGTTGTGGCTCACATATGCAATGATATGCGGGGCCTCGGGGACGATGGCGACTCATAAAGGAGAAATGGACTGCGTGTTGGCAATGGAGCAAGGGTTCTTTGCATTAGTCGTAGGAACTTATGTTTTGACACTCCCAGTGGGCTTGTACTTAACTTGGATGATTGTTATTTTTACCCGTGTTAACAAAGAACATATTATCATTTCTTGTTTAAATAGATTTGGTTTCCATTTGTCTTTTAGTAACAATGGTTGTTCTATTAGCTCAAATGGAATGCTTTATGGTACTGGTACATTATGCAATGGAATTTACATATTAGATATGTCACATCCAGTTATGAATGTCAATGGCGCTAAAAGACATAAAAGAGATAATTTAAAATCAACTTACTTATGGCATTGTCGCCTTGGCCATATAAATGAGAGACGCATCACTAAGCTCCACAAGAGTGGAAGTTTAGGGTCATTCGATTATGAATCTTATGAAACATGTGAATCTTGTTTATTAGGCAAGATGACTAAGTTACCTTTAAGGAAAGGGTGAGCAAGCGATCGGATTATTAGACCTAATACATTCGGATGTATGTGGTCGATGTCCATCCATGCGAAGTGGTTGTCGTTACTTCATTACCTTTATCGATGATTATTCTCGATATGGGTACCTGTATCTGATGAGATACAAATCTGAAGCGTTTGAAAAGTTCAAACAATTCAGAAATGAAGTAGAAAACCAACTTGGGAAAAGTATCAAAACATTACGATCCGATCGTGGTGGTGAATACTTAGACCAAGAGTTTTTGGATTATCTCAAAGATAATGGGATTTTATCTCAGTGGACCCCTCCTTACACACCGCAGCATAATGGTGTGGCAGAAAGGAGAAATCGAACCTTGTTGGACATGGTTCGATCTATGATGGGCTTTGCACAATTGCCAAAATCCTTTTGGGGGTATGCGCTTGAGACAGCTGTTTACTTGTTAAACAGAGTTCCATCAAAGTCAGTTGATGTTACTCCATATGAGATGTGGACTAACAAGAAACCTTATCTTTCTTATTTGAAAGTATGGGGTTGTCTTGCTTATGTGAAGCGGACACAGTCAGATAAGCTTGAAGCAAAATCTGACAAGTGTTTGTTCATAGGATATCCTAAAGAAATAAGAGGATATCAATTCTACCTTCTTTGAGGAACAAAGGTGTTTGTTTGATGCATGCTGTCTTTAGAGAAAGAGTTTCTTTTAAAAGATGACGGTGGGACCAAAGTTGAACTTGAAGAAGTTCAAGATGCTCGGACAGACGCGGATCAAGCTGCACGAAACTGGCGTAACTCATGAGATGAGGTATGATTCGACCTTCTACTACACACGAAATTGTAAGTCAAGTAGGATACGCCTTTGTTCGAGAGATATGGATTTCTCGTGAGTGAACAGAATGACGTATTGCTCATAGAGGATGATGAGCCTACCACCTATGAAGAGGTTACGAAGAGTTGAGTGCGAAAAATGGCTTCGTGCCATGAAATCGAAATGGATTCCATGTATGAAAACCAAGTATGGACTTTGGTTGATGCACCTGAAGGGATAAAACCTATAGGGTGCAAATGGGTTTTCAAGAAGAAAACCGACATGGATGGTAATGTGATTACCTATAAAGCAAGGCTTGTGGCCAAAGGCTTTCGTCAAAGACAAGGAGTTGACTATGGCGAGACCTTGATCGAGAGCAATGCTTAAATCCATTAGGATACTCTAGCCATTGTCGCTCATTATGATTATGAGATATGGCAAATGGATGTGAAGACAGCTTTCCTGAATGGAAATCTGGCTGAGGATGTGTACATGACACAACCTGAGGGCTTCATTTCCGCACATGGCGAAAAGGTATGCAAGCTTCAGAAATCCATTTATGGATTGAAGCAAGCATCCAGGAGTTGGAATATCCGTTTTGATGAGACAATCAACGAGTTTGGTTTGTCACAAAATCCGGATGAACACTGTGTGTACAAGAAGGTTAATGGAACTGTGATCGTATTCCTTGTGTTATATGTAGATGACATATTGTTGCTAGGAAGCGATGTCTCAATCTTCTGATCTGTAAAAATTTGGTTGTCAAACAATTTGCCATGAAAGACCTTGGAGAAGCAACTTATATCCTTGGGATAAAGATTTATAGAGATAGATCGAAGAGGTTGCTTGGTCTTTCACGGTCAGCGTACATAGACAAGGTGCTAAAGAGGTTTAGCATGGAGCAATCAAGAGAGGTTTCTTCCCATTACTCATGGGATAACACTCTCGAAGTCCATGTGTCTAAGACACAGGATGAGAGGATGCGTATGAATATGATCCCGTATCGTCTGCGATGGGATCTATTATATCGCAATGCTATGTACGAGACCCGATGTATCATATGCTCTAAGTGTTACGCGGATACCAATCGAGATCTGGTGAAGGTCCTTTGGGTGGGTATCAAGAATATCTAAAATACTTGCGAAGAACTAAGGATGTTTTTTGATATTTGGAGATGGAAATCTCAAGTGGCGAACATCTGAGATGCGGTTTTCAATCGATAAGGGCGACTCAGGTCCCAATCAGGTTATGTTTTCACACTTAATGGCGAAGCGATCGGTTGGAAGAGTTCCAAGCAGAGACGGCTGGCGATTCAACGATCGAGGCGAGTACATTGCGACGCCGGATCGTGAAAGGCGATTTGGATCGAAGTTCATTTCGAACTTGGTGTGGTTCCTAAATGTGATGGACCCATCTGATTGTATTGTGACAACAATGGAGCTATTCTTGCGAGCAAAGGAACCAAGGTCTCATCAAGAATCCAAACACGTACTCTGCCGATACCATTCGATTCGGGAGATCATTGCTCGAGGTGATGTCCTGATAGCGAGAATTCCCACAGAGCAGAACATTGTTGATCCGTTGACAAAGCCATTGCCACAGAAGAATTTTGATTCTCATGTACTCGCTTATGGTATTAGATACCAAGGCGATTGGTTTTAGGTCAAGTGGGAGATTGTTAGAGTAATGCCCTAAAGGCAATCCCCTTTAGCGCATTTTGTTCATAGTCATGTACAGACTTTATGAATAAATAAAGCAAGGCATATTTCATTTATTTGATATTCATTTTATTATGAATTGATAATGATCTTTAATCAAATTAATGAAGTCCCTGATACATGACATAGCATGAAGGAAATTATGATGTGATCATACTATTGAGATTCCTATCATGTGCAATTATGTCAGTATCTAAATTATCCCTAGTCATAGGATTAATGAGACTAGACATCGTTAATCCGGATAGACTAGCACATGTCAAACTCCTTGATTGGATCAGCGGTGGATCTCGTAAAAGCGTAAATATTGAGATATTTGGATTTGACATGTGGATGCTTACTAGTGGTAGTAAGTACATTGGATGACTGC
The DNA here is from genome assembly GCA_029891385.1 of Erythroxylum novogranatense. Taxonomy (NCBI): domain Eukaryota; kingdom Viridiplantae; phylum Streptophyta; class Magnoliopsida; order Malpighiales; family Erythroxylaceae; genus Erythroxylum; species Erythroxylum novogranatense. The sequence goes on along the minus strand of CM057224.1, from coordinate 45,432,836 downwards.
TATGAGATCATCACATGGATGTCCTATACAAATGTCGTTGATAATCTCATCATAGCAATGGTGCAAGTATCCTTAGACTTGAGGTACTCAAGGATATCTTGAGTCTTGATTACGTACTTTGACTCCATTCCTTGTTGCCTTTCGAGAGGTCGCTCATAGGGTGGTGATTGGAGTGCGACTTGAGGTATTGAAGGTAATTGAGTAGCCAATAGAGGATTCACCACTTACGTGATAGCGGAAGAGATACCATGGCCTCTTATCGGGATCATTACTTTGAAGTCTCAGTGTCGAGGAGCATACATATGTCATGAAGATGGTCTTCATGGACATATAAAGTAATGAGTCCTAGACGAGAACTGATTACACTTGGACTAGATTTGATATGATCGGTCTAGTAAGAGTTGACACATTGCCCATACTCAAACCAAGTGGGGTATAGCATGGTGAAAGGATGAATTGCTGATGAATTGTCTATGGAAGGGTTAGTGATATGGTTTCATTAGTCGAACCAATTACTTTCCGGTCAATTAGGAGTCATGATATGTTGCTAGATACCGCTCATGACTTGCTCAGTTAAGTGTTAATCTAAGTGGCCAACATAAAGGGAACCTAATGGGTCCACGCATAAGAGTGACTCGGAGAATCAGTAAAATAGTTTGGACGGAGATCCGATATCGGAAACAATAGGATTAAATGGATCCCGATGAGGCGGGATATGTCGATGAGATCGCGACATCGACATTGCTGAAAAACGTTTCGGTGATTTTTTAGCACTTGAGGCCGGTGGCGAGTAGAAGCAGGCCCGGTTTGTTGGACCTCTTCAGCAAAATATATATATATATTAATTAATTAATTAAAATTAATTAATTATATATATATATGTGATTTTCAGTGGAACCACCAAATGGAGAAGAAAAAGTAAGTTTGAAAAGTCAAACTTAATGATTATTTAGCATTTCAATGTATATTAAGCTACCAACGTGGATAGCCATTCTACCAAGCCTTCATATGTCTTTTAAGTTGTTAAATAGACATATAAGAAGGCATTGGAATTGAGCTTGTACGGTGGTTTTAAGGGAAGAGTCGAAGAGCTTAATGGTTAAGCTTTGAAAAGGTGATTTTCATCTTCTTCCTCTCTTAATCTCACAATTGCTTCTACTTCTCCAAGGCTCCACCAAGATCATCTCACTTGCTCTCCAAGGCTAAGGTAAGAGCTAGCACTCTTTTCTTTAGTCTAGCTATTCCCGGGTCAAAAGAGTTTGTCGGTTAGGTTTTCCGACCTCTGCGTGGATCTGATTAGAGGCGGTCTCCTTTGGTCGTTATGGTTTGATTGTTTGTACATACACATGGATCCTGGCTTTCGGGAATATCCCGGGACTCAAAATTTTAAATTCCGCACCGTAGGCATGTGATGCCTACCCCGGGATTTTCCTACAGGTTACTCTTTGCCACTTCCACTCAGGAATAGACAATGGTCTCAACTTGCCTGAAGGCGCCTGGTGTTCAGCTTTGACTTGCTGACACACAAGACACTTGCTAACATACTCTGCTACATCCCTCTTCATACCCTTCCACCAGAAATGCTCTCTCAAATCTCTATACATTCTGGTGCTACCGGGGTGCATGGCATAAGGCGCATTGTTTGCCTCATCCAATATCTCATCCTTAACTGCCCTGCTGTCTGGAATACAAAGTCTGTCCCCCACTGTCATAAGTCCATCATCTCTCACTACTACCTCAGAAACCTTACCATTCTGAATCTCTTCTCGAAGCTTGCTCAACTCTGCATCCTGAGCCTGCAATTCCCTAACCTTCTCTCGGAGTATAGGCCTAACTCTGAAAGTAGCTAGGAGGCAATCTGGTTCCTCCTGCTCCAAGCTTATCTTAAGCTTAGCCATCTCTTCCAATAAAGGAAGATACACTGACTGAACATGGGCAATGGAAGACTTTCTGCTCAAAGCATCCGCCACTACATTTGCTTTACCTGGGTGGTACTCAATCAACAAATCACAGTCCTTGAGCAACTCAATCCACCTTCTCTGCCTCAAATTCAACTCTTTCTGACTCAGTAAGTACTTGAGGCTCTTGTGATCCGTAAAAACTCGTGTCTGAACTCCATAAAGATAATGCCTCCAAATCTTCAAGGCAAAGATCACTGCTGCTAACTCCAAGTCATGAGTCGGGTAATTCAACTCATACTGCTTCAGTTGCCTTGAAGCATATGCTATCACCCTATCTCACTGCATCAATACACAACCTAAACCTTTCCTCAAGGCATCACTATAGACTGTATAGCCCTCATCACCTGAAGGAAAAATCAACACTGGAGCACTTGTCAACCTATGCTTGAGCTCCTCAAAGCTCTTCTGGCACTCATCAGTCCAGATAAACTTCTGATTCTTCCTTAATAGCTTGGTCATCGGGGCAGCTATTATGGAGAATCCTTCTACAAACCTCCTGTAGTAACCTGCCAGACCCAGAAAACTCCTTACCTCTGTCACTGTCTTGGGTGCATGCCAATTCACTACTGCTTTAACTTTCCTTGGATCAACATGTACACCATCCTGTGAAATCACATGTCCAAGGAAAGTCACCTCATGAAGCCAGAACTCACACTTGCTGAACTTGGCATATAGCTCTCTCTCCCTAAGAGTCTGCAATACAATCCTGAGATGCTCCTCATGCTCTTCCTCACTCTTAAAATACACCAGAATGTCATCTATAAACACTATGACAAACTGATCCAGAAACTCATTGAACACCCTGTTCATGAGATCCATAAGCAATTTGGAGCATTGGTCAAGCGAGCAGCATAACCAAAAACTCATAGTGCCCATAACGGTCTGAAAGTCGTCTTGCTAACATCGAGACTCCTTGATCTGGTGATGATAGCGACGACGAGATCAATCTTAGAAAAGACCCGTGCTCCTGCGGTGATCAAACAGATCATCTATCCGTGGCAACGGATACTTGTTCTTAATTGTCACCTTATTAAGTCTCCGATAATCAATGCACATACGCCATGTTCCATCCTTCTTCTTGACAAACAACACTGGTGCTCCCCATGGAGACGAACTAGGCCTGACATACCCCTTCTCTAACAGTTCCTCTAACTGTTCCTTAAGCTCCCTCAACTCAGCTGGAGCCATCCTGTAGGGCGGAATAGAAATAGGCGTGGTTTCGGGAGTCAAGTCAATGGCAAACTCGATTTCCCTAACCGGCGGCAAACCTGGAAGCTCATCTGGGAAAACATCTGGAAATTCCCGCACAATCGGGAAATCCTCTAACTTCCCCTCATGCACATCGGCATCTACAACATGTGCCAAGAAAGCTTCACATCCCTGGCCCATCATCCTATCAGCCAACATAGCTGAAATCAGTCTTGGTACTGGTGTCTTCCTGTCCCCTCTGAAGATCACCCTCTCACCATTACCCAAATCAAACTCTACCTCTTTCTGACCACAATCCAACTTGGCCAGATACTTCTCCATGATATCCATCCCTAGGATAACATCTAATCCTCGAACGTCTAGCGGCAGTAAATCCACTACCAATCTAGCACCATCTATAAAGAGCTCACACTGCTCATACACCTGACTGATCACCACATTCCTCCCTAAAGGAGTACTAACAATCAAGGGCCTATCCAAAGGAAAAGAACTCATACCATGCAAATCTATACTAGCAGAAACAAAAGAGTGCGTGGAACCAGAATCAATCAACACAAACACTGGTAAATCGAATAGCAAGAGCCATACCGTGACAACCTCGGGTGTGGCTGCGGCTTCCTCCTGGTCATGGCAAACACTCTTGCGGGCTGACCCCTTGGCCTTCTGGAGGGCGGCCTTCCTTGCAGTCCAGGCTGCCTACCTCGATGCTTGGCTGGTTTCCACTTGTCTCTGCACGCTAGGAGCTGGCTGTGACCCCTCTGGTCTCGGTGCCTGCGGACAATGCTTGGCTATATGCCCCTTCTCTCCACATCTGAAGCAAACTCCAAAAGATCTGAGGCACTCTCCCTGGTGGTGCTTCCCGCACTGATCGCATACGGGATAAGTGAACCCGCTCCTGCCTGCTCTACCTGCGCCTCCCACATTAGAGGCTTGCCACAAGCAGACTCTCATCTGCTTGTTCTGGTAGCCCCACTGCTACCCACTTCACTCGAGTGTAAGAGCTCCTCGTGCTCCTCTCAGGCAATGGAGCATTGGTACCCTTCCTGAAACTCTGCTCCCTGTTCTTCCTCTTCTTGTTTGCCTCATTCCTGATATTCTCCGACTTCTCGGCTGGAGGCGGCATCCACTAGCTTCTTTGGTAGTCACAGAAATTATGGATCAGGACTTTCTCCCTGATCCCCAAGTGAAGACCTCCCTCAAACTTGCGGCACTTATCTTCCTCTGTCGCCACAATGTTTGCTGCATACCGTGAAAGCTGTGTGAACTTCAGCTCATATTCGCTCACACTCATGTCCCTCTGCATCAGATTCAGAAACTCTCTAGCTTTCTCCTGCACATAAACCCTGGATAGGTACTTCTTCCTGAATACCTCGACAAAATCCCTCCATGTCAGCACTGAAGGAACCACCTGACTGTGGGGCACTGATTCCCACCAATGCAGTGCATCACCCTGCAGCAAACTGACCGCATAATCCAGCTTGTCCTCATCTGAACATCTCATCTGAACTAAGACCCTCTCGGTCCTCTTCAACCAAGCTTGACCTCTTGGGATTCGCGGTCCATGAAATCAATGACCCCAAACTTAGGAGCTTGTCATCTTGTCCCTCCTCGCTCACAAAGCTGCATCGACATCTGCGAGCCCTGTCCCATAGCATATGTAAAAGCCTGTGTAAAGGCTTGGAAGAAACCCGGATCCATGGGTGTTCCACGAGGCATCGAGGAGGCGGAGGAGGCACTTCTTCTTTGCAAACTAGGTGCCTCGAGATCGAACAGTGTGTCCGGCATCTGAGGAATATGGGACTCATCCGTACTCCCCTGACGAGATTGAAATCGAGTCGTAGCTCCACGAGTTCTCCTTCTAGGTGGCATGTTCACTCCTTGAATAGAAAGCCATTGAAAAATTTAGTTCATGTAAGACAAATTTCAAAGTATGCAAAAACGGTTCAAGTCGTGTAAAACAATGCAAGTGTAAAACAATGCGAGGTATTGCTTGAAAACCATGTCATGAAGCCCTAGATTCAAAAACCTAGGCGCGCTCTGATACCAAACGATGTTGGACCCACTTAGGAGCCCAACGTCGGCGATGTGAGCGTGGCGGAAAACCGTGATCGTAATACTTGATACATTTCAAAGGAAAAGACCGGCGGAAAAGTAGTGGGCTTCTTTGGTTAAAACATACTGCAAAACTACTTATTTCTATAACCACATCCAAACATGCAAAATTAACGAAATTTAGAAAAGAATCCATCGGAAGTCTAATGGACCCGTCGTGAATAAACTCAAAACGTGATTTCATAATTGTAAACAACCAAAACCGCAATTCATGTTTCAATTGATGATATCTCAAAACAAATAACAATTCTGAATTCAAGAGCCAAAAGTATAAAACACTCTTGAACCCATGATACTCGAAAAGAAACTAAAGTCCGGAAACATAAGTATGACAAAATGAGCTGAGTCTTTGCCGTACTCGTGACTCACTCACTCGATCTCGGCTCGTCACTGTATGGGGAGATTAGAGGGTGAGCTATAACGCTTCGATGTGAACATATTTATAATATAGTAATAAGCATAAATAATATTCAAAATATCTCATTGCCGTAATACTTGTCGAAATCATAATATCGAACATGTATGAGTCATTTCTTGTAAAGTGCTTGATTTACGAATAAATCATGATGCATGTCACATAACATATCATAACACATAACATGATGGTTTGGGTGTCCGGGTTCGTGACGTCTTACACATAGCCATCGAAATGTTGATGTCTGAGCGTAGTTTCATGAGGGAATCTATCGAGAAACCACGTGCCCACAGTCAGACGCAGCGGAGAAGCCTTACGAGTCAATGTGCACTTGACTAATTCGAGGGACACCATGACCCACATAAGCATGCATAATTAGTATTCTCGTGAAACTGATTTGCCAATCCGGCACTTGCTTGTAATCTTGCTTGTAAACTTGCTTGTCATATATAATTCGTAAAGCTTGAAGCCATGCACTTGTATTCGTAAAAAGGAAAACATTCCTTTGTAAAAATCTTGATAATAATCATGAATGCATAACACAATGCGAGAATATAATCATTTATGCAATGCGATCGTGGAATCTTTGTAATGTAAATGCATAAAATCTTTCTTGATTTGAACTAAACAATGAGCACTTATATACTTTATTATAAACATGAACCCACGATAATCACGCTTGTTCTTACCTAGGATTGAGTTTCCTCTTGTGCCTCTTGATTCTCTTGTCTCTCTTGTTCTCTAAAATAAGAATCAAATTCCATTCAGAACTCATGTAGAAACCATAATATTACCATTCTTAACTTCTATCCAAAATTCCATATTCTTAAAACCCAATTCAACACTTCATCACTTCATATAACTTGTAGATCTATCTCTCTAGGTCACAACACCTCTAAAATCACCCCAAAAGGACCTCTGTAGAAAAAGATATAAGTTTAAAACCAATTCTGTCAAAATATCTGAATCACGCCGCGACTGAACAACGTGCGCGTCGCGGAAAAAAAATCTCGCCCATGACGAGAGGTCCGTGATCTGCGGCGTGAACAGCGCCTCTTGGCAGCGCGCGACTCGATCCCCTTCACACCGCGTCTCTAACCCATATACACGCATGGCGCCGCCAACCTTATGTCCACGCGCGGCTCACCATACGCCGTCTCACTAATTCATCGCATTTCACCAATTTAAACGCATGCCGTGGCGTGCGATAACCTTTCTCGTACGCCGTGGCGTGCTCATGAACACGTCGCGGCGTGTGGGTCACAGAAACTCTCCCAAACCCAGATTTTCTAGATTTCTGCAGAATCAATCTATTCCTTTTGCTCGGTCAAGACTCTTACACTACACATCACGCACCAAACTCCCTTTTTACACTTGTCTAACACAACAACAATCACAAAACACAACCAAATCTAAAGATCTACCAAAGTATCATTCTAAACCCTAAATCACCGATTCATCCTCAATCCAAACCATTTCCAGCAATACACAAGTTAAATCCAACATAAACAAGTATAGCAGAGTGTAACTTACTTGTAGCGTGCTTGAAAATCTAACGAAATCGACAAACACAAGTTTTCCTCTTCTTCCTCTCTTCTTCGTCTCCTTTGCCGTCCCTCTTTTCTTGGTTTCTTCTTTCTCTTTCCTTATTTCTTTTCTTTCTATTCTTTAACCTACATAAGAGCACATGACTCAAATGCCCCTCCTTACTAAGGCTAAAATCATCCTAACTCAATTACTTGACCATTTTGCCCTTCAACATATTTACCCTTCCTTAACCATACTCTTCCTAACACTTTTTCCATAAACACATATTTCACATTAAACTCAATTAAATCCAAATTTTCCATGAATATTCTCAATAAAATCAAACTATGCCATAAATCATAATTCAAAATAATTCATACTTAATAACTTTAAGAAAGCAAAAATTTGGGGTCCAACAATTACATTAAAGTCTCGGAAATTCAAATTACAAAGAAAAGAAACCACATGAACAGTAATTTTACTCAAAAAATGCAAATAAAGCTTTATTTACAAAATATAGCTTCAAAATCAAAAAGCAAACGGGAGTGATGCCTTGACCTCGGCTCGGTCACTTATTATCTTGCTCATCGCCTGTGGATGGGAAGGAAAAGGGGGTGAGCACGACGGCTTGTAGGCAACATGTTTATAACCAAGAAATAAGCAAAAATCGTTGAAGTATTTATTTCTATTGTAAAGTTCAAATTGAAATCTATGTCACATATTTTCAAACTTCACAACTTATCAAGAATTTCATAAACATCATAAATCATGACTTCATTGAAACTTGTCATACATCATGAACACATAACACATCAGAATGGTTTGGGTTGGTCCAAAAACAGAACGTACTACACATTTTCGCATAGCGATCTTGTGTAGTCATGAACTTAGGGGAGTCCTTGAAGGAGTCTATGCCACTAGCAGGCAAGCGGGAGAAGCCTTTTAACAAGTGCACTTGACATACTTAATGTAACATCCTGTTACCGGAGTGACGGGTATGTCAGTAATTTGGATCGGGTTAGAATTGGGTACAGGCAAATGTGACATTGTGCATGCATTATTGTTTTTATAGATATCGGTAACAGATTATTGACTGCACAAATATATATATATATATATGTATATACATGTATGACGATTCCCGAATTGATTGTGTATCGGAAATTGGTTATAATTGTACAGATGAGAATTGGTTGTGAAAATTGGAAATTTAGTAATAAGTGTATAAATTAGGTTTTGAATATGGAATTGGAATGAAATGGAATTTAGAGGAATGGAAAGTGGAATATGAGTATAGGAATGGGTATTTGCTAATTTTGTGAATTTATGGGAACTTTTTTGGGATTTTTAGAGTAATGGATCCGGACCGGAAGATTGGCTTAGTGGCTGATTAAATTGATTCCAGGTCCGAGATTGATTGACAATTGATATGAAACAATTGAGATTATAATTTCAAGATTTATTAGTTATGGTTATTGCGAAATGGGGAGAAAAATAGAATAAGAATTAAACTGATAGACTCTAAGTTTGGACTTGTGGCAACTAAATTGCCAAACAAGCCTTTAAAGCTTATATATATATATAAGTTTAAATGTTCATTTCTCACCATCGACGGTTGTGGGTGAGCATCTGGCGATTTGGAGTTCTTCGAAGATTTTCGAAAGTTTCTAGTGTGAATCAAGTAAGTTTCTATGTGTTTATGCCTTAAATCGTTTCATTTGATCATTGATTTGAGTAAGAAATTGGTTAGAAATTTGGAAAGTTGCGATGATAGGGTTTTCGTTGGTTTTTATTTGGGTTTTTGATAAAAGATGGTTTAAATGATGGATTGAGGCTAGAAATGAGTTGAGTGTAGTAAACTAAGTTGATTGGGAGTGATTTGAAGTGAATCAGATAGATCGTTATCAGAAAATCTGAGAAATTTCTGGGTTTCGGGCGATTTTCTGGGTTCGCACGTCGCGACGTGTGATGAACACGCCGCGGCGAGCCTTTCCAGCGTGCACGTCGCGACGAATAAATAAATAAATAAATTGTGCGCGTGACGAGCTGAAATCGAGTTACGCTTGTGACGAGGATGTTGTCTTGCCGGCATGGCGACTTTTGTCGCGCCATGACGAGACCTAAGCGCGTCGTCGCGACAGCGGATGTGGTTACGTCGCGGAGAGAAAGGAAGCGTGGTCGCGGCGAAGGGGAGACTTCGCCCATGGCGAGGACGCTCAATTCGGGGTGAATTGCTTGTTTTAAAGGGTTTATTCTTAATGAATTGGCTATGGACTAATTGAATTTTTGAGACTAGGAATTGCAAATTAGAAGAAATGAAATTAAGTGATTATGAGATGATTGTTACAAGTAATGAGCCTGAGGATTGACTTCAAATGAATTGGTGTCTAAATGATTAATTGGAATTTGGAGACTAAGAATATTGAATGGATAAGAATGGAAATTCGGAATGTAATTATATGATTATTGGAATTGAGTGGTAAACGATTAGTGATTGTGATTCTAATTGAAATGTGATCTCAGAGTATGGAAATTTGTAAATTGATAAATGAGATCTGGAATTGTTATGGACTAGAGTGAGAGTGATCCAATTGAGAAATTCGGGAATTGAATCGGGAAAGTCATAACATGTATAGTATTTATCGCATTTGTTAAATATGTATATGCATTGATTGGAATTGGCCTAATTGGTAATATGTGATTTATTTGATTTGATATAGAGGTTCCGATGGATCGACATTCCACGGACAGTATTGGGACTTCCAGGCGGTAGCTCGGAAGTGCAGGTGAGTAACCTAGTTGGTTTCTCAACCTTTATGTGTTTAATTTTCAGTACATATGCCATGAGGAGTTATGGATGGATAGATGTGTGATTGATTTGATTGATTTGGACCATGGGTGTTGAAATATTTGATTAATGATATTGAAGTGCAAAGATGAGTAAATATGTATGAATGCATGAATGAATTAAATTGTAAATGCATTAGCGAAAATGATTGGGCGTAAATGACCTGAAATTGGGAAGTGACACATGCATTCGTGCATCTTTGAATGATCGAGATAATGGTAGTTGTGACCGGTGGTACCAGCGTATGTAGAACCACGAGCTCGATACCTTTATGCAATCCTTTGGGCTTATCGAGGCGAATCACGCCTAGCGTATATGAGAGCTTTAAGCTCAACGCACGGGACCTCGGGTCCAGCGATTGATAGAGCCTCGGGCTCACCGCAGGCATATCATGCCCAGCGATTTGAGCCCACGGCTCAGCGTAAATGATTTGGTACGGTCACAACAACGAAAAGAAAAATGAAAGTGTCTCATGCACATTGCATATGTATATGTCTCGTGAAAATGCGAATTATTTGTAAATGGTGAACATTGTGAATAAGGAAATATTTGATTGTGATATTCTGTAAATGCTACTGTGTGTTATGTGTATATGATTGTGAATGCATGAGTTGGGTGAACCATCGATGATGGTTTCTCATTGAGTTCGCAAACTCACCCAACATTGCATCTATTTTTCAGGAATTGAAGAGTACCCCGTTAGTAAAACGGGAGTATGTTTGCAGGATTCAAGTGAAGGTCAGGGTCGGGATCAGTGTCGTCACATTTGCATTAGTGTAGTGAGTTTATTAAGTGGGCCTCATTTGTTTATGTTTCATTGTATTGTATTATTGAAATGTTTAGAAATGGCATTGGGCCCAGTTGGGTCATACATTTCTATATGTACATGATGATTGAGCACTATTGAGTGCTAGTTAATGACTGAATTGTTCATATTTGAAAAATATTTTCATATTAAATCGAGCCAAATTGATTATCGTTTTCCGCACTCAACTGTTTTAAAAAGGTATTGAGTGTTTTAGTACGCCACCCTCGCGGGGCACGGGCTCGGATATCACCGTAGATGTCGGGTTCGGGTCTTGTCAGGAGTGGGGTGCTACATATGTGGTATCAGAGCCAGGTTGTACAATCTTACATGGGCGTTCTGAGAAAATGTATCAAAGTGCATGCATATAAGTCATGTCTCGGCAGACAGTGATGACTGATCCCCAGTATAGCATATGAGTCTCATATATGAGCCTGTACCAGTGATTTAAGTGGTTAGAAATAGTTAGGAAAAGATGATATGGAAAATGTGATAAATGGAAGTTGTGGAAATCAAGGAATAAGAACAAGTAGATGGTACGATATGAAAATTGGAGAATTAGTGTATTGGTACCGATGGGCGTATTATGAAATACGACACTAGAGTTGTAGGAAAATCCCGGGAGGTACATCACATGTATCGGCAGCGGAAAACAAAATTTTGTTCGGGACTTTCCGAAACCAGGATCAAATATCGGTATGAAGACATCAACCTAAATAGCCAAAGAGACTATCTCTAAAGGTATCTACGCAGAGATCGAGAAAATCTAACCGAGTCAAACCCTTTGACCGGGAATAGCTAGAAACAGATTAAAGCCTGCTAGAGCCTACCTACATCTGGAGAGCTTGAAAGAAGCGTTGGAATCCTTGCCTTGGAGAAGAGAAGAATCGATGGTAGCCTTGATGAGGAAGAGGAAAATCACCTATTTAAAGGAAGCTTAACCATTAAGCTTTCTTCTTCTTCTCTCCATCCTCCAACCGTCGACCATCATCACCAATAAGCCATCTTATGTTCTTTTTAACACTTAAAAGGCTTCCATAAGAAGCTTACATATGGATGATTAATGGCCATTCATTCTTTAATGAATAAAGTAAGTAACTTTGACTTTTCAACCATCTTATCCTCTCCTTTCCATTTCCAACGACACACATGGCTTAAAAATATATTAATTAATTAATTAATTAAAACATAATTGCTAAGGTCCAGTCCAAGCGGGGCGGTCCTACCGCCTCTCGGGCCCCGGTCTTTAATGTGACTCTGAAACCTTTCTTAGCAATATTGATGTCGCGATCTCATCGGGACATATTCCAATCCATTGGGATCCATTTAATCTAATGCTCTCCATAATTGGAACTCGTCCAATTACTATTTCTGATTCTCGAATCACTCTTATCGTGTAACCCTTTAGGCTCCAGTTATGTTGGCCACTTAGCTTAACACTTAATCTAAGCAAGTCATGGCGGTATCTAGCAACACATCATGACCCCGATTGACCGGAAAGTAATCGGTTTGATGTATTCATCACGAACGGATCACGAACCCTTCCATGACAATTCTTGTGCAATTTGTCCTTTCACCATCCTATACCCCACTTGGTTATAAGTATGGTTAAAGTGTCAACTCTCACTAGGCTGAGTCTAGCCCAGTGATATTAGTTCTCGTCACGGGACTCATTACTTTATATGTCAATGAAGACACTCTTCATGACATACATCTTTAACACCTTAGTAATGATCCCGACAAGAGGCTATGGGTATCTCTTACGCTAATCCGAAGTGGTAAATTCTTTATTGGCTACTCAATTATCTTGAATACCTCAAGTGTACCCAAGCACCACCCTATGAGTTACCTCGGAAGGCAACAAGGAATGGAGTCAAAGCAGGATCAAGTATCAAGATATCCTTGAGTACCTCAAGTCTAAGGATACTTGCACCATTGCTATGATGAGATTATCAACGACACTTAGATAAGATATCCATGTGATGATCTCATGGCGGGTCATCGATGTACTTACTACCGCTAGTAAGCATCCACATGTCAATTCTAAATATCTCATATTTACGGTTTCGAGATCCTTTGCTTGATCCAATCAAGGAATATGACATGTGCTAGTCTATCCGGATTAATGATGTCCAGTCTCATTAATCCTATGACTAGGGAGAATTTAGATACTGACATAATTGCACATGATAGGAATCTCAATAGTATGATCACATCATAATTTCCTTCATGCTATGTCATATATCATGGACTTCATTAATTTGATTAAAGATCAAATCAATTCATAAACAATGTTTATGAATATCAAATTAATGAATAATGCCTTTTCTTTATTTATTCATAAAGTCTGCACACGACTTTGATTAAAACGCGCTAAAGGGGATTGCCTTTAGGGCACAAATAAACAGTACCGACCTTGAACAAGTCGATTTATCCGTACCGAACATGTGTAAGTCGACTTACACATGGTACAAGTCGACTTATCACTTACAAATCTCCCACTTGACCTAAAGCCAATCGCCTTAGTATCTAATACCATAAGCGAGTCCATGAGAATCACAATTCTCCTGTGACAATGGCTTTGTCAACGGAACAGCAACACTTTGCTCTGTGGGAATTCTCTCTATCAGGATATCATCTCGACTAATGATCTCCTGAATCAAATGGAATCGGCGGAGTACGAGTTCGGATCGTCGATAAGACCTTGGTTCCTTTGCCTGCGCACTAGCCCCATTGTATCACAATACAATCCTATGGGCCCATCACAGCTAGGGACCAGATCAAGTTCAGTAATGAACTTCTTGATCCAAACCGCTTCCTTTGCGCATCTCATGCGGCAATGTACTCTGCCTCGGTTGATGAATCAGCAGTCCTCTTTTGTTTGGAACTTTTCCAACTGACCGCCACGCTATTCAGTGTGAATGTATATAACCTGATTGTGATTCAGAATCATCCTTATCAGATTAAATACTAGCATCTGAATGCCCGCTCACTTGGAGATTTCCATCTCCATAGATTAAGAAAACATCCTTAGTGCTTCGCAAGTACTTGAGGATATTCTTGACAGCCACTCAGTGACCCTCACCAGGATTCGATTGGTATCTGCTCGTAACACTTAGAGCATACGATACATCGTGCCTCGTACATAGCATTGTTCCATGCTAAACCTCTTTAGCATCTCATCTATGTACGATGATTGTGAAAGACCAAGCAACCTTTTGATTTATCTCTATAAATCTATATCCATAGGATATAAGTTGCTTCACCAAGGTCTTTCATCGTAAATTGATTGGACAACCAAATTTTAACTGATTGCAGCATAGAGACATCGTTTCCTAGTAACAGTATGTCATCTACATACAACACAAGGAATACGATTGCAGTCCCATTAACCTTCTTATACACACAATGATCATCCGAATTTTGTGAGAAATCAAACTCTTTAATTGACTCATCAAAACGGATAATCCAACTCCTGGATGCTTGCTTCAATCCAAACCTGGATTTCTGAAGCTTGCATACCTTTTTGCCATCGATGGAAGTGAAGTCCTCTGGTTGTGTCATACACATCCTCGGGTAGATTTCCTCTCAGGAAAGCTGTCTTCACATCCATTTGTCATATCTCATAATCATAATGAGTGGCAATGGCTAAGAGTATCCTAATGGATTTAAGCATTGCTACGGGTGAAGGTTTTGTCATAGTCAACTCTTTATGCGTGGCGAAATCCTTTAACGAAGCATTGCTTTATAGGTAATCAAATTACCATCCATGTTGGTTTTCTTCGAAAACTCCTTTGCATACAATGGGTTTTATCCTTCAGTGTAACAACCAAAGTCCATACTTGGTTTTCATACATGGAATCCATTTGATTTCATGGCACAAAGCCATGTTCGGACTCGAACTTTTGAACACATTCATAGGTAGTAGGCGCATCATCTCATATGAGCAATCGTCATTCTGTTCACTTACGAGAAATTCATATCTCTCGGGAGCAGTCGTATCCTACTTAACCTCTGAAATTAGTGTGTAATAGAAGGTTGAACTGTTACCTCATCTATATGAGTGGCAGTTTGAGTTCAGCGATTGATCTATGTTTGTTCGAGCATCTTGAACTTCTCCAAGTTCAACTTTGCTCCCACCGTCCTCTTGTAAAAGAAACTCTTTCTTTAAGAAAACAGCATGCTTGGAAACAAACAACTTTTGTTCCTCAGCAAGGTAGAATTGATATTCCATGATATCCTATGAACAAACACTTGTCAGACTTTGCATCAAGCTAATCTGACTGTGTCCGCTTCACATAAGCAGGACAATCCCAAACTTTCAGATGAGAAAGATAGGGCTTTCAGTTAGTCCATATCTCCATATGGAGTAACCACAACTGTCTTTAATGGAACTCTGTTTAGCAAGTAAACAATTTGTCTTGGCGCATATTCCCAAAGCGTGTAAAACCTATCATCAATCGCACCATGTCTAACAAGGTTCGATTTCTCCTTTCAACCACACCATTGTCTTTGCGGCGTGTAAGGTGGAGTATACTGAGATAAAATCCCATTATCTCTGAGATAATCCAAAACTGTTGGTCTAAGCATTTTCCACCACGATCGGATCGTAATGTATTCATACTTTTACCAAGTTAGTTTTCTACTTCATTTCGAATTGTTTGAACTTTTCAAGCGCTTGATTTGTATCTCTGAGATCTGGTACCCATATCGTGAATAATCACCGATAAAAGTAATGAAGTAAAGACAACCACTTCTGGCATGGATGGACATCGGACCACATACATCCGAATGTATTAGGTCTAATATTCCATTCACTCGTTCACCCTTTCCTTTAAAGGATTACTTAGTCATCTTGCCTAATAAACAAGATTCGCATGTGTCATATGATTCATAATCAAATGACCCTAAACATCCACTCTTATGGAGCTTAGCGATGCGTGTCTCATTTATATGGTCGTTCGACAATGCCATAAGTAAGTTGATTTTAAATTATCTCGATTATGTCTTTCCGCGTCATTGACATTCTTAATTGGATATGACATATCTCATATGTCAATTCCATTGCATAATGTATGAGTACCATAGAGCATTCCATTGCAACTAATATAACAACCATTGCTACTAAAAGTCCAATGGAAACCAGCTCTAATTAAACATAAAACATACAATATGTTCTTTGTTTAAAACAGGTACAAAATGTCAATTATCCAATTTGAATACAAGCCCAGTAGGGAGTAACAAGACATAAGTGTCTACGGCTAATGTAGCAACTCTTGCTGCATTATCTACACGAAGGTCTAGTTCTCCTTGAATGAGCTTTCTACTGTCCCTGAGGCCCTGCATATCATTTCATATGTATGAGCCACAACCGGTATCTAATACCGATATGTTTTGATCAGGAATAGTATTAACCTCAATGACAAACATATTTGAAGGAGTAGAGGCATCTGATGCCTTCTTCTGCTTCAAGGACTCGAATAGATTTCTGATTTAGCCTCTAGTGGCTAGTCTTGCCATAATAAAAACAAAATCCTTTTGGGGCGAGAATCTTTGGTTTTCCTTGATGGCACTTTCCTTTGGTTTCTTGGCCTTTTCTTCTTTGAACTAGAAGAAGAAGCATCCACCATTAACACTTGCTATCTCTCTTGATAGCACCTTTCATTGTCATGAAAGCGATTGATTAGCTCGAGAATTGTTGTTTATATTTGGTTTATCGATAGTTTATCACAAACCGTGAATAACCATCGACAATCCAACCGAATTAAGTCTCTACTTAACTCATAATCCATTACAAATCTAAGGCGGCCAATCTCTCAATATAGCCATTCATCTTGAGGCATCTTGCTGAGCAGATATCCTTGGAGCCATCTTTGTGGTGAAGAGAAGCCTTGAGGTCTCGAACCTTTCGCATCGAGCTTACTCATCAAACAGCTCCCTAAGATGAAATACTATAGAGTGAGCATCCATGGACTCGTCTCTTTGTTGCTCTAGTGACATCGAGGCAAGCATAAAGCAAGTATCCATATCAACGTCCTTTAGATGCTTACAATATGCTTTCGATCCTTATCGGAAGCATCGACGGCAGTGCTGTTGGAAGTGGAACATCTAGGACGTATCCCAGTTCCTTAGATCTAAGAACAATTCTCAGATTCCTTAGCCAATCAAGAAAATTCAGTCCAGAATAGAGAGCGAAAATTCACACTGAAAGACTTCTTCAATCAACCTAGCGCGATAGAGAGAAGGAATGATAGAATAGAAATGCCTGCATGATCATAAGGACTTGCATGACATGCATATGGCTCCCACTAGTTTCCTAGAATCCATAACCCTCTTCTGAATCCAAAGAAGCGATATGACATTATGTCTAGTGGGTCGATATCCGACATTGCTAAGAGTGACCTTGGGTTTACCCAACAAGCCACAACTTAGGTCAATCGGTAGGTATCGGTCATACCAATTGTATCATCGATAACCGACATTAAGAATGACCTTGGGTTTGCCCAACAAGCCACCTTAAGTCTCGGGAGGTATCAGATATACCAATTACATCTTAGACACTGACTATCGATCGTCTTTATCAACTTGTTGATGTATGCACTTACATTGGGTATCAACTCTTTGATGAGCATACATCTGATGTATGCTACCCAATTTCGCCTCTGTCCACGTTGACCTTGAGTTTACTCAACAAACCAACGCTTCCAGTGAAAACCAACCCATTAATCCGAAAATCTTATTTTCATGGTTCGAACATATCCGTATAGAGTGAGCTTGGGTTTACCCAACAACCCAACCCTATAAGAACTCTGGTTCTTATCATATTAATGGAAGGCGTTAGTTTTCATATACCGAGGAGGGATTTCGGGTCTCATCTACTTCTTCTCCAAGCCGTAGGATTATAGTCACCATGACTATATGATATGATTTAGGGCATTTCATCAATCACATTGAGTCTATACCTAAAATCATCCATCATCCCACCTATGCATGCCACAAGTCGACTTTCATCAAATGCAAGTCGACTTATGCTTCTGCCCACACACAAGTCGACTTGTATGACACAAGTCGACTTATGTCATCTGCCCATGAACAAGTCGACTTACAAGGTACTACAAGTCGACTTATACTGAGATCTTGAACAAGTCGACTTATTCTATCCACAAGTCGACTTATCCAAAAATCTTGAACAAGTCGACTTATTTCACATACAAGTCGACTTATCCAGGAAATATGCTAAAATCTCTAATCGGCTAATTCCTCAATTAATGCAATTCCAATTCACAACACCTACATACCTAAGGTAATATCTGATAAATTTGATGTATCAATGAACAATTCATTGAACCATGAAAGCCTTAAATAGTCAAACTATATGAAAAGCTTGAAATGAGTCAAAACTCATTAATGTCCAAACAATTTAGGAACACCCAAATTATCATCCTAAGCATCTCTAGCTAGTGTATACACTCTCAAAACTACTCCGGCACTTGTCACAAAAATTGTGACGGCCAAAACAAGCAAGATAATGCAATATACTAACGAGACACAAATGTGACCAATTCGGCATTCAAAAATTCTTGGAAAAGCAACTTCAAGCAATTCAGTTTGGAAATCATACTACATCAAGATAACACATTTTTAATCACATTAAAAATGGTGCAAGGCATTGGAACTGAAAAAGCACACTCAATCAAGCCAAGCAAAACAGTCCCAACAATTTTCACAAAACTGTCCAGTTCTGTACATTGCTCAAAATGATCAATGAAACAATTTCAATAAATTCTGAGAAAATTACATAGGTTACTAAATGTTTAGAACATTCTACATGAATGTTTTCAGGATTTTAGGCCATCCAAAACTCAGTCAACCTAAATAACAAAACCGATTCAAAATCTGTATTCATAAGCACAGCAATTCCCAACAGCATAGAATAAATTCGTGAATAAATATCCAATCACCTTGAAATCCAATTTCCATGCTCACAGACATTCACCAACATCTTAGAGACATGTAGGTGAAGGAAAATCCGAAAAAACATTTTTCTAGAATTTATTCTCGATTTTATACTCATGCCTGTTCCAGAATCGTTTCACAAAACAGCATCTGTAACCTTAGGGAATTAATTAGCAAAACTATATCAAATCAAATCAATAAATTCTGAAAATTCATAAACATATTCTCTAACATGTTATGAACAATTCTGGGCAGACAAATTTCGAAAACCATATCACAATATAAATTCGAAATCTGAACAGATAGCATGCATCAACAGAAAATTCCATTAGGGTTTCTGATCTCGCTTAGGTGTTAGCTTCATACGGGATACCAGACGCTCTGATACCACTGTAGGAAAATCCCGGGAGGTACATCACATGTACCGGCAGTGGAAAACAAAAATTTTTGTTCCCGGGACTTTCCCGAAACCCAGGATCCAAGTATCGATATGAAGACATCAACCTAAATAGCCAAAAGAGACTATCTCTAAAGGTATCCACGCAGAGATCAGAAAATCTAACCGAGTCAAACTCCTTTGACCCGGGAATAGCTAGAACAGATTAAAGCCTGCTAGAGCCTACCTCTGTCCTGGAGAGCTTGAAAGAAACGTTGGAATCCTTGCCTTGGAGAAGAGAAGAATCGATGGTAGCCTTGATGAGGAAGAGGAAAATCACCTATTTAAAGGAAGCTTAACCATTAAGCTTTCTTCTTCTTCTCTCCCATCCTCCAACCGTCGACCATCATCACCAATAAGCCATCTTATGTTCTTTTTTAACACTTAAAAAGGCTTCCATAAGAAGCTTACATATGGATGATTAATGGCCATTCATTCTTTAATGAATAAAGTAAGTAACTTTGACTTTTCAACCATCTTATCCTCTCCTTTCCATTTCCAACGACACACATGGCTTAAAAAATATATTAATTAATTAATTAATTACTTAATTAATTAATTAAAACATAATTGCTAAGGTCCAGTCCAACTGGGGTCGGTCCTACGCCTCTCAGGGCCCCGGTCTTTATGTGACTCTAAACCTTTCTTAGCAATATTGATGTCGCGATCTCATCGGAACATATCCCAATCCCATTGGGATCCATTTAATCCTAATGCTCTCCATAATTGGAACTCTGTTCAATTACTATTTCTGATTCTCGAATCACTCTTATCGTGTGACCCTTTAGGCTCCGGTTATGTTGGCCACTTAGCTTAACACTTAATCTAAGCAAGTCATGAGCGGTATCTAGCAACACATCATGACCCCCAATTGACCGGAAAGTAATCGGTTTGATATATTCATCACGAACCAGATCACGAACCCTTCCAAAGACAATTACCGTGCAATTTGTCCTTTCACCATCCTATACCCCACTTGGTTATGAGTATGGTTAAAGTGTCAACTCTCACTAGACTGAGTCTAGCCCAAGTGATATTAGTTCTCGTCCTGGGACTCATTACTTTATATGTCAATGAAGACACTCTTCATGACATACATGCTTGCCGACCTTAGTAATGATCCCGACAAGAGGCTATGGGTATCTCTTACGCTAATCCGAAGTGGTGAATCCTTTATTGGCTACTCAATTATCTTTGAATACCTCAAGTCGTACTCCAAGCACCACCCTATGAGTTACCTCCGGAAGGCAACAAGGAATGGAGTCAAAGCGGGATCGGTATTCAAGATATCCTTGAGTACCTCAAGTCTAAGGATACTTGCACCATTGCTATGATGAGATTATCAACGACACTTAGATAAGATATCCATGTGATGATCTCATGGCGGGTCATCCAATGTACTTACTACCGCTAGTAAGCATCCACATGTCAATTCTAAATATCTCATATTTACGGTTTCGAGATCCTTGCTTGATCCAATCAAGGAATATGACATGTGCTAGTCTATCCGGATTAATGATGTCGGTCTCATTAATCCTATGACTAGGAGAATTTAGAATCTTGACATAATTGCACATGATAGGAATCTCAATAGTATGATCACATCATAATTTCCTTCATGCTATGTCATATATCATGGACTTCATTAATTTGATTAAAGATCAAATCAATTCATAAACAATGTTTATGAATATCAAATTAATGAATAATGCCTTTTCTTTATTTATTCATAAAGTGCGCTACGACTTTGAATAAAAGCGCTAAAGGGGATTGCCTTTAGGGCACAAATAAACAGTACCGACCTTGAACAAGTCGACTTATCCGTACCGAACATGTGTAAGTCGACTTACACATGGTACAAGTCGACTTATCACTTACAAGAGTGATATAGGAACAATCTGTGAACGTGAAATAGATGTGAATATGTATAGAGGAAATATAGAGATATATGAGAAATGGTAAGATTGAAAGTATATAAGTAAAGTAAATGGAAATAAAATGTTTTGTGATTAGAGTTGCGCAGCGAAAGCGTGACGAGAGTTGTGATTGTTGTGATATGGATTTAAGTGTGACTGCGTGAAACGAAACAAAGAAAAGATCAAAAGGTAAGAAAATGGTATTGATAGATGAAAAAGTTGAACAGTTGTTAAGGTCATTGGATTTGCCTATGCGAATGCACACGATAATGGAAATGACATCGAAATCAATTGGTGTGTTAGTGGATAACGCCAAGTCTTATAGTTAAAATTCATGTGAGTTAGAGTAAGAATTGAAAGTGTTTATAGTGATTATTTGGGAATGAATTGAGATTGTAATCGGGATCTTAGTATAGTAATATCCTCATGATTGAGGATAGGAGTAAAAGGAAAATGTGGTTAAAAATCAAATGAGATTGAGTTGTCTTTAGCGAAGTGACTAATTGGTATATTGATGTAATAATTTTAAATGGTATGTACCCCGATGAGCGGTATTAAAAGGATGCTCTGGTTATGTGGATTATGGAATAGATTGATCTTCACGGGATAGCGTGAATAGTGAAATTGATTTCTAAGGTATTGAGAATAATCGATAAGAAATATGACGATTGTTGATGATTAGGAATTGAAAGAAGAATTTCCTGAATTGGATTTGATTGGATGATGAGAATTGAAAAGTTTAGCAATGAAAGGACAAATTGGAGATAAATGTGAAATGAATGAAAAGTCGTTATTGGGAATGTAAAAGATAGAATAAGTTATTAAGAAGGTATATGTTACGATAATGTAAAGACTTCGATTGTGTAATAGGATTATTGAACAGTAAAAAGATATTAGTTGTGATTTGAGGAGAATACCGATACTGGTATATTTTGTGTGAACATTGTAAAGGATAAAGTGGATTTGATAATGATATTATTAACCCAGTTTGACATGATAGTGAATAAATCGCAATATGTGGAGAATCTAATGTAAAGGAACGTGTGTCAAAATACATTTGATGAAATTGAGTAAGTTATGAGAAAATTGTTCCTCATTGGAGATGTATGATATGTAAAAAGTTATGCAAATTGATCATAGGTGTAAGGAATTCATTATATTATTGAAGAGTGAAATGTGTAGATTGAGTTTAAAGTGGATAGTGACTGTGATCATCGATGATCGATAGAATACATTTGAATAGTGAAGAAGATAAATTGGCATAGT
This sequence comes from Erythroxylum novogranatense, assembly GCA_029891385.1. Lineage (NCBI taxonomy): Eukaryota > Viridiplantae > Streptophyta > Magnoliopsida > Malpighiales > Erythroxylaceae > Erythroxylum > Erythroxylum novogranatense. The sequence continues at coordinate 45,410,385 of CM057224.1, read as the reverse complement.
TGAGGAAATCGTATAGTATGCAATTTTTATAAGAGTGAATTTGATCTTGATTGAATAAGTAATGGATGAATTATTATTCGAACATGGTATTGGGAGATTAAAATGTAAATAGAGGTATTGATAAATGTGAAATTGTAAAGGACAGGTACATAAGGAATTTGGAGTTATTTTTCAATATACAATCAATCCTAAAAATATGTGGAGTGTATGATTGTATACTGGATATGTCCAGAAATTGTTAAATGTTTTCTGATCTTAGTCCCTGATGATAATGTTCGAGGAAAAATGTGTGAATTGTATGACTAATGATTGTAAAAAGAGACTTGGAGAAATTTTCAATTCGAGTATTGATCGTGTTATTTTAAATTTTGAGGTGTTATAATAGGAAATGAATCGTAAAGATTAAAATGAGATCTATTGAAATAGAGTAAAGAGATTCTATGTGTATGGAGATCAATATAATCTGATGGGCAGTATTGGTATTTGATAACTTGATAATTTTAGTGTATTAGAAAGTGTTGTAAAGTTTGGAGATTCTATTAAATGAAATTGTTTTGGATGTATATCGTTTATAAGGCAATAATGATTAAGTTATATGAGTGAATGGAAAAAAATGATTATGCATTTGAGTGTTTCATAATTTCGTTATTGAAACAAGTAGTGAGGTGATAAGATTATGATACCTAATGTAAGAATGAGTGTAAACTGTCAAGTTAGTAAAGCGCAAAAAGAACGTATTAGCGATTGGAATTCCAAGTCAAATGTGCAGGTGTGTATTGAAAGCATGGCAAAAATCTGAATTGAGAATCTTGAATAGTGGAACGTATTGAGAAATTGTGAATAGTTTAGCTATAAAGAAAATGAGTAATGTGAATGGATTAAGAAGTATGAGTAAAATTCATTAAGGGAACCGTTAGTGAAAAAAATTCAAGGAATAATAATAAGAGGGTATTAGAAGAGTAATAGGAAGTAGAGTGTGACATTGAGTGTAGGTCGACCTACGGGATCGATTCTTGATGTTAAATGTGAAACTAATATGTTGCTGGAATCCATAGGGTTATGAGATTGATGTATGGATCAGAGTGATTGTAAAAATATAGATTGTTAAATTGGTGATAACAAAATTCAAATTGATGAGAATGGATCAGATCGATGATTATCGAGATTATTGAAACCTTACGAGATTAGTAATTGGCATTGGAGAGATGCAATATGATAAGTGATACATGATATATTTCTAAATGTGTCACCTCGGCCAATCTATGTATTGATTGATATCATAGGAAAAAGGGAAATTAAATTTGTTATTAGTAGCCTTGATGTGACCGTGTTGTTAATCGATTTATGGATTGGCAAGTCAGTAGCAACCTAAAAGATGAAATGGGTTCGTAAAGTACTATATAGACAGAAATAGGAAATATTGATATGATCGGATATGTATATTATTGGTGGTGGATATAAAGAATTTTGAGTAATCGAAAAGAAATCGTTAAAATAGTATAAAGTTTGAGAAAGGAAAAAGAGGTAAGTAAGTGATTGTAGTGTGATTAAATTTGGCAAGTTCGTCTAAAATCCTAAAAGATGATTCGGATCCAAAGTGTTACAAAGACTGAATTAGAAAATATTGTTAGGATCCGAAACATGTGTTATCAATATTGGAAGTGATGAACTGTGAGTAAAAGGCAATGTAGAGTTAAGAAAGATTTGGCGAAATTATGCGTATGCGTATAGGAAATAAGTGGAAATCGGAGAATCAATGATCGTAAAGACTCCCCTATCATTTTGACAAATCGTACATGAAATTTCGAGGACGAAATTTTTATAAGGAGGGGAGAATTGTAACATCCCGTTACCGGAGTGACGGGTATGTCAGTAATTTAGATCGGGTTAGAATTGGGTACAGGCAAATGTGACATTGTGCATGCATTATTGTTTTTATAGATATCGGTAACAGATTATTGACTGCACAAATATATATATATATGTACATACATGTATGACGATTCCCGAATTGATTGTGTATCGAAAATTGGTTATAATTGTACAGATGAGAATTGGTTGTGAAAATTGGAAATTTAGTAATAAGTGTATAAATTAGGTTTTGAATATGGAATTGGAATGAAATGGAATTTAGAGGAATGGAAAGTGGAATATGAGTATAGGAATGGGTATTTGCTAATTTTGTGAATTTATGGGAAATTTTCTGGGATTTTTAGAGTAATGGATCCGGACCGGAAGATTGGCTTAGTGGCTGATTAAATTGATTCCGGGTCTGAGATTGATTGACAATTGATATGAAACAATTGAGATTATAATTTTAGGATTTATTAGTTATGGTTATTGCGAAATGGGGAGAAAAATAGAATAAGAATTAGACTGATAGACTCTAAGTTTGGACTTGTGGCAACTAAATTGCCAAACAAGCCTTTAAAGCTTATATATATATATAAGTTTAAATGTTCATTTCTCACCATCGACGGTTGTGGGTGAGCATCTGGCGATTTGGAGTTCTTGGAAGATTTTCGAAAGTTTCTAGCGTGAATCAAGTAAGTTTCTATGTGTTTATGCCTTAAATCGTTTCATTTGATCATTGATTTGAGTAAGAAATTGGTTAGAAATTTGGAAAGTTGCGATGATAGGGTTTTCGTTGGTTTTGATTTGGGTTTTTGATAAAAGATGGTTTAAATGATGGATTGAGGCTAGAAATGAGTTGAGTGTAGTATACTAAGTTGATTGGGAGTGATTTGAAGTGAATCGGATAGATCGTTATCAGAAAATCTGAGAATTTTCTGGGTTTCGGGCGATTTTCTAGGTTCGCACATCGCGACGTGTGATGAACACGCTTGTGGCGAAGCCTTTCCAGCGTGCTGCGTCATGACGAATAAATAAATAAATAAATTGTGCGTATGACGAGTGAAATCGATTTGCCGCCGCGACGAGGATGTTGTCTTGTATGCCATGGCAGCTTTTATCGCATAACGCATGACGAGACATAAGCGCACGTCACGGCGAGCGGATGTGGTTACGTCGCGGAGAGAAAGGAAGCGTGGTGGCGAAGGCGGGAGACTTCATGCATGGCGGCGACCATCTTGTGGCGAGGACGCTCAATTAGGGGTGAATTGCTTGTTTTAAAGGGTTTATTCTTAATGAATTGGCTATGGACTAATTGAATTTTGAGACTAGGAATTGCAAATTAGAAGAAATGAAATTAATTGATTATGAGATGATTGTTACAAGTAATGAGCCTGAGGATTGACTTCAAATGAATTGGTGTCTAAATGATTAATTGGAATTTGGAAACTAAGAATATTGAATGGATAAGAATGGAAATTCGGAATGTAATTATATGATTATTGGAATTGAGTGGTAAACGATTAGTGATTGTGATTTTAATTGAAATGTGATCTTAGAGTATGGAAATTTGTAAATTGATAAATGAGATCTGGAATTGTTATGGACTAGAGTGAGAGTGATCCAATTGAGAAATTCGGGAATTGAATCGGGAAAGTCATAACATGTATAGTATTTATCGCATTTGTTAAATATGTATATGCATTGATTGGAATTGGCCTTATTGGTAATATGTGATTTATTTGATTTGATATAGAGGTTCCGATGGATCGACATTCCACGGACAGTATTGAGACTTCCAGGCGGTAGCTCGGAAGTGCAGGTGAGTAACCTAGTTGGTTTCTCAACCTTTATGTGTTTAATTTTCAGTACATATGCCATGAGGAGTTATGGATGGATAGATGTGTGATTGATTTGATTGATTTCGGACCATGGGTGTTCGAAATATTTGATTGTGATATTGAAGTGCAAAGATGAGTAAATATGTATGAATGCATGAATGAATTAAATTGTAAATGCATTAGCGAAAATGATTGGGCGTAAATGACTGAAATTGGGAAGTGACACATGCATTCATGCATCATCGAATGATCGATAATGGTAGTTGTGACCGGTGGTACCAACGTATGCAGAGTCACTGAGCTCAATGCCTTTGTGCGAATCCTTTGGGCTTATCAGGCGAGATCACGCCTAACGTATATGAGAGCTTTAAGCTCAGCGCTTGCGGACCTCGGGTCCAACGATTGATAGAGCCTCGGGCTCACCGCAGGCATATCATGCCCAACGATTTGAGAGCCACCGCTCAGCGTAAATGATTTCAAAGCACGGTCACAACAACGAAAAGAAAATGAAAGTGTCTCATGCGCATTGCATATGTATATGTCTCGATGAAAATGCGAATTATTGTAAATGGTGAACATTGTGAATAAGGAAATATTTGATTGTGATATTCTGTAAATGCTCTTGTGTGTTATGTGTATATGATTGTGAATGCATGAGTTGGGTGAACCATCGATGATGGTTTCTCATTGAGTTCGCAAACTCACCCAACATTGCATCTATTTTTCAGAATTGAAGAGTACCCGTTAGTAAAGCGGGAGTATGTTTGCAGGATTCAAGTGAAGGTCAGGGTCGGGATCAGTGTCGTCACATTTGCATTAGTGTAGTGAGTTTATTAAGTGGGCCTCATTTGTTTATGTGTCATTGTATTGTATTATTGAAATGTTTAGAAATGACATTGGGCCCAGTTGGGTCATACATTTCTATATATACATGATGATTGAGCACTATTGAGTGCTAGTTAATGACTGAATTGTTCATATTTGAAAAATGTTTTCATATTAAATCGGGCCAAATTGATTATCGTTTTCTGCACTCAACTGTTTTAAAAAGGTATTGAGTGTTTTAGTACGCCACTCTCGCGGGGCACGGGCTCGGATATCACCGTAGATGTCGAGTTCGGGTCTTGTCGGGAGTGGGGTGCTACACTTAAGGGACCTAACCAAACCCACATAACATGCATTTTATAACTTGAGAACGGATTGCCCAATGGCACATTTTAAAAACTTGTTTGTCATGCACATGACACATTTCATAAGCCTTCCCATCAACATTTCACAATTCATCACCCAAAATCTCATACCAATCATATAACTATTACTCAAATCATCCAAAAGCCACAAAATACAACAATTTTGGAACAATTTGAAACCATTCCCATATCACTCAAAATTCATTCACAAAATTCATATACGAAAACTTACGACACATTTTCAAACTATTGTAAAGAAAAATAAATGTATATTTTATATTTTATTTTATTTTCGAAAACCCCTTTCATGTAGCGATTTTTGAATCAATCAAAGCAATAAAAGCAATATTTAATGAAGAAATTGAAATCATTTTACTCTCTTGATTCAAAAGAAAACAATTATGGCTCATTACTCAAATTATAAACATGAAACCCACCTTAATTCCTTGCTTAATACTTGTTCAAAATGCATCCCTCTTGCTCCTCTTGCCTCTCTTAATCTCCTTCATCAATGGCAAAAATTCCTAATCAATAGGCATCTAAATTGAACAACTCATAAGACATAATCACCAAAATTGGTCTTAGAAAACTTAAATTCATACCATTCTTAAGCTATATACACGAAAATCCTTTCAAAAATCTAACAAATCAAAAATTCCCTTATCTTGATCCTTCATCAAATGAGGAGTTTCTTGGCTCATATGGAAGCTCTCATCTTCTTCCACCTTTTTCCTTCTTGAATCAACTCAAAATCCATCTTGAAAACCAAGAAAAATCAAAACCTAGCTTCTTTTCTTCTTTCTTCTTTCTCTCCACCGAGCCTCTCACTCTCTTCTCTCTTTTCTTGTTCTTTTCTTCTAATTTTCTTGCTCCTCTCTCCCTTAAAAACAAGCCTCCACTTCTTATTTACAATCTTGCCATTAATGAGTGAAAAAATGACCTTTATACCCTTCCTTATAAGCCTTGTAACTTAAAAGCTTAAGTGACTTGCCAATTTTGCCCCTCATGCAATCTTACCACCTTAATTCAATTTAATCCATGTCATATGGTCTTGCTCAAATTAACATGCTAATTAACTCCCATTAACATGCTAATTAATTCCACAAAAATAGCATAAATAATCTATCCATGCCTCAAAATTCATTTAAGTCATACTTAACTCCTTCTAAAAATCAAGACCTTATTCTAATCAAGCAATTGAAGAAATTTGGTAACACTTTCTTCTAGAAAAAATGTTCCTCATTGTCTTAATTTTCTAATGACATCAAAAGCATTCAATTTTCGTTCCATAGTCTAAAATTTATACACCAACTGTTTTCGGACTGTTTATATCCGAAACAATATTCTATGCTCAACTTCCAACCGAAAATTGACATTCTTAGAGACCGAATAAAAACTTGATTTCATCAGACAGATTGTAGTCTTATCTCTCTAGTTTAATCCAAATAAAAAATCATCTCATTTGGTTAACTAGAGCAAAAGTTATGGTTAAAATACCGAAACATACTCAATGAACATATACATTTTCTAGCTTTTAACTTCCAACATAGCATATATATTCCATCTTGTACCTAAACCATTTTTGCCATTTTATTTCAAATTCAAGAATTTTCCTTTTTTCTACACATAAATAATTGCTAACAATTTCTCATTTAATGAAAATGTTCAGGGTCTAACACAACTTTACCTAATTGGATTCAACGTCGTCGTTTTTCTTTGATGTTGTATTGTTTAACTATGTTGTTTTATTTTACGAGAGAGAGTCCCTCTCCATCTTTGTAAATTAAACATCTTTTCTCCTTAATGAATTTTTTAAATTCTCAAAAAAGGCTTTACGTTTTTCTTAAGAAAATGTGCTTTAGGGGCAAGATAGTACGGGAGAGAGGTGATAACTACAAATGAAATATAGAAAACCAACCGGTTCAGTATCAACCCGGTCCAATGAAAATTAAAGAAAGAAAATGAAATTGGAAAAAAAGAAAAAAAGAGTAGTGTGATTCCTTGTAATCAATCAAGGGATCCCTTCTCTTCTCCTCTGTTTTTGTGTCCATCAAAAATAAAGCACAGAATTTGGAAACTCATTCCGTCGTTGGCCTACTGCGAAAATGGCCTCGAAATACCACTCAATTACGAGATTGGTCCTGCCATTGCCACCTCCATCTTCTTCTTCTTCTTCGTCGTCTAGCTCCAAGATCAACACCCTCTGCATGGTGAAGCGGCCGCCTCTCAGGACGTCATTTCTCGGCGCTGGAGGTAATTCTCTGTTGCCTGTGCTTTCATGCGTGCTTCTTGGTTCTTTCACCTTTCTCTTGATTTACTTGTGAAGTTGCTTATCAAAATTGTTCAAATTCGCTTGCTTTTTGGAAATTCTGGGTGTCTTTAGTTTTGTGTCAAGTATAGAGGAGATTAAGTCTGATGGGATAATAATACACCTCATATGAATAAGAACCTTGTTTTTAAGTAGTTGAGATTGATTCATTCCCTGGAAATGATAAATAGATGAAAGAATTTCTTATGGTCCTGGGGTTGGAAGATTTAACTGTGAGCTAATAATTATACATTTTGTTTAATCGTATGTTCTAAAGTTGATTTCTTTCAAGGCATGATCTATAAACTATATATATAATGATAAACTTGTCTGCAAGCAATATATGTAGTTGAACTTCTGATACATTAAAGAGTGTTCAGTCATGAGATTAAAATCTGAGGCATCTAGTCTTTTTCAAACTCGTCTTATGATTTTTTTTTTCAAATTCAACCATGCAAATTTTTAATTTATAAAATCTATGATAGAAAATCTTAGTAATCTTATTAATTGCTAAACTTGAAGTATCTCTTACTAATTTAGATATCTGACTCAGTATGTTTCTGTTTCATTTTCAATTTTTCATGCAGTTGAGACTTTAAAAGTTGTTAGGTTAAAGACTGGTTCTTCATATTGTTCCCATTGCTATAGACAAGGTGGAGGTGCTCTCGGTACTCATATGAATCTTTTTGATAGATTTGCTAGAGTTGTAAGGGTAAGATCTTTGGAGTTGCTAATCTACACGGTAAAAATTGTAATGGCTAATTCTTGTCATTCTTCTAATACAGTCATATGCAAATGCAATCTTGAGTTCCTTTGAAGACCCAGAAAAAATTCTAGATCAGGCAGTACTTGAAATGAATGATGACTTGACAAAGATGCGTCAGGCCACTGCACAAGTAAGTATCATGCTTTAGCATATTCTTTTCTTGAATTATCTTGGGTTGTTTCCATATTAATCTTAGCATATGATCCTCAGTTTTCCTTTTGAATTTCCTAACTTGAGTTCTGTTTATCTACGATCATCTTTTCTTATTGAAATTCTAGTTTCTCTTCATATTCATCAACAATTGGAGCCTCTTTGATATCGCAATAGCATTGAAGGGATATTGGATTGAAATCTATGTTCATGTTAAGTTTTTGGATGCTCTCCTCTATTTCTTTTAGTCTGGAATTTAAAATTTTGTCATTTGGGTTCTTCTCATCTGTTTTATGAAGGTACTGGCATCTCGGAAACAATTGGAAAATAAGTACAGAGCTGCTCAAAAAGCTTCCGAAGATTGGTAAATCTTGATTACTTTGTTAACAATAGACGGGGTATTCTTTTTTTCAACAAAAAACCTTATTGCAAATCCTAATTAAGTATTGTTCTTTTACTTTTTGTGAAGGTACCGCAAGGCTCAGCTTGCTCTTCAGAAGGGAGAGGAAGATCTTGCACGTGAAGCTCTTAAAAGGCGGAAGTCTTATACTGTAAGTTGATGCCATAATGAAAGAGTCATGCTTTACAAAATAAACTTGAATTCTTTCATGCTTTACAAAATAAACTTGAACCGAGAACAAAATTAAAATTTTCAAATGAAATTGCAATTCCTTTTCTTGCTTCTTTGCTCATTGTTTCTGAGTTTAATAAACAATGGTCTGATTTATACCCAGTTTCTTCACAAAGAGCACAATAATCTTAGCTGATGCACTTTATGATCAGGCAACTAAATATTTGCTTCTGATATTATGCTTATCATCTTTAAGTGTGCTACTGTACTTTCTTTCCTGACCTACAAGTTGCAATTTGCTTCTGCTGTTGTGCTCATCTCTTTGAGTGTCCTACTGTGCTTTCTTTTCTGATCTGCAGATTTTGAATGGTAGTCAGTTGCAGGAACTAGAATGAACCTTGCACCTCACTAGCAAGCTGCATTATAGAGCAGCTAATAAATAATCCTTGGGCAGACATAATGAATTGCTCGTCTCACGTTAACTTATAATAGAGTTGTTCGTGCTTTATATGTGATTCCCTACTAGTGAGTTTAGAATAAGCATATTTAACTCTGTTGCTTTTCGTTAACTTTGCAAGAAATACCGAGTGACAGACTTTGTAGTGCAAGTGCCTATTTTGGATAATGTCTTGACTAAGATTTGTTGTTCACACTTGCAGGACAATGCTAATGCTTTGGAAGCTCAACTTGATCAGCAGAAAGGTGTTGTGGATAATCTAGTCTCCAATACTCGGGTACTTCTATTCTTATATATCTTGCATTATGTTACAGTGTAACTTTAGTCATGCATTCTCATTATTTGCAACCTTCCCTTTCCTCCCATCATTGTGTATCCTTAATTCGTCAACTCATTTGAGGTTCTGTGTTTTAAACTTGAGGAATATGCCTCCATACAAAATCCCGGCAGCAATAAAAGAAGGGATCAAGATTTCCTGTTCTGATGGACTGCAGATGTTGAATGCCTAATCTTGTCTAGTTGATTCTCGAATGGGCTGAAGTGTCATAACTTACTAGCAAATTAAAAAAAAACAGAAAAAGGTTGTTGGGACTTAAGTGATTGTTGAGATGGTCTGTTTTAAGGGTTTTATTTACTGCCAAAAGTGATTAATTCCTTAAATTTTGTTTGTTTTCATAAACTGAAAACTTGGCAACATTGATGGCTGAATTTGTATCTTTATTATTTTGTTTGGAGCTATTTTTACCTTGATGCATACAGCTATGTGTTACTTTTCATATAGATGCATTAAGTGAACTCCATTTTGTGTAGCTTTTGGAGAGCAAAATACAAGAGGCAAAGTCTAAGAAAGATACTCTTAAAGCACGTGCTCAATCTGCAAAGTTTGTCTCTCTCACTACTTGAATAGTGAAATTGCTTTTCTCTTTTAAGTTTGTCACATCTGTGATGTTGCTGTCTTGTTCTTTTAGGACTGCAACCAAAGTGAATGAGATGTTAGGGAATGTTGATGCAAGTAATGCTCTTTCAGCTTTCGAAAAAATGGAAGAGAAAGGTATATTATTTATCATTTCTCTACATATTTTGCCTTTGCTCAATATATTGGCAATTTCCCAACTCTCCACAGGTATTACAATGCATGATAAGAATACTAGACATTACTTTTCTCTACTTTGTTTACTCGAAGTATATTTGACTTTGAATTTAACTGATGTTATCACTTTCTTGTGAATGGATGCCTGCACAGTTTTTTTAATTTTAATTTTCAATGCGAGGATAACCAGGCTGCTTTTTTCTCATTGTCAGTCCCCACCCTTTTGTCAACTTTCCATGCTGCGATTGATCTTAGTCTGCACTGGATCTCCTGGACTGATACCCTTAACATGTTTGCACGCGTACATAACCAAGTTTACCTAGTTCAACTGTGAAGCTTCTAGCTTTTATGAAACAGAGCTTTATTAGAAGTTATCTGCCATTCTTTGAAGCTTCTAGGTTTTATGAAACAGAGCTTTATTAGAAGTTATCTTGCCGTTCTTTGACTCTTCTAGCTTTTACAAAGCAGAGCTTTATTAGAATTTACCTGTCATTCTTAATCTTGAAAACACATTGATTTATCATGTTCTTCCCTTTATGCATAATGTACAAATTAAAGTCTTGAGTTGATAATTGTTATGTTTTATTCTGAATTGCAATATATTGCTATTGTTATACGTTAAAAACAAATTATCTTCTAAATCACTTAACCTTTTCCATGGCATGGTGATGATTATATAGGAAAGTATTGCGTCTGAACATTTCTGTTTATTTCTTTTGTTTTTGATCTTCTTAGTAATGACTATGGAATCACAAGCTGAAGCTCTTGGCCAGTTAACTACTGATGATCTGGATGGAAAGGTAACAAATTTCTTCATTCTCCCTTTCTGAAAAATAGGGGTTTTCAGTATACCTGCATCCTTATACACAAATTTGGTTCCTTAAATTTCTCTGACTCGGAGTGTTTTATTAGCTCTTCTAAGAATTATCATTATCTTCATCAACTCTCACAAATCTGCAGCCTTAGTTGGAATTTAGATTTGACTGTTAATAAAGTTGAAGCTTTGTTAGGGCTTAATTTGAGCTCCAATTCCTCCCTGTCAAATTAACCAGTAGGAACTGAGAGCTTAGCTAGACCTTATACAAGTAGCTTGCTTGAACTTAAACTTGATGGTTAACGCCTGGAAATACTTCCTTCTTCCTGACCTTCCCCATTTTTATACTTGTCATCCATGATGCAGTTTGCTTTGCTTGAAAGTTCATCAGTTGATGATGATCTTGAGAATCTGAAGAAGGAGTTATCTGGTGGCTTAAAGGTATGCTTTTAACATTTTAATATCTGAGAAAATTGTAGTAGATGATTTTTCCAGCTCCTATATATTGTTTAACTTTTACCAGCTAATTTCAGAGATGACTCCTCATGGGATCTCTCTTACAAGAACTTTTCCTTTCTTTTTTTTTTCCCTTGACAATGATAAGACTGTTGCAACCGTGAAGTCAACATAAGAGTTTTATCACTGAGATAGCATCTCCCTGCAGCAGTAGTGTACGGATGAAAATTGGGAAAATGGAAGAATGTGTGATCTTTGCGTGTTTGTGGCAAATGATGGTTGCTAATAAACTGCACTATATGACTGTTCATATTCCCTTTCCCCATGTTAATGAATTTGAGGAAAAGAGAACAACTGTCTATAATCCTGTTACTGTGAAGTAACTTCCGTTTGTTCACAAAGCCATACTAATCATCAACTGTTATATCCTCCTTTAACAGAAAGGAGAACTTCCCCCTGGAAGAACAGCTGTGGCTAATTCTCTTTTCCGTGATCCTGAAATTGAGATGGAACTCAATGAATTGAGGCAAAAGAGAAGGGATTTCTGAACGCGCATTTGGAAGCTGTACTGTCAAGTATAGAACAGAAGTGCCTTGATTTTGCAAACGCCACATAGATATCCATTGTACAGATAGGCCAAACTCAGATAGACTAAAAAGTAAATTTTCAAATGGTTATGATGTGACATCTCATTGTGATTTCATAATTGTAATCTATCCATGGAAGTATTTTTGACCGTATCCTAAATGCGAGGAACTAAAGTCATTTACTAGCACAGGGCACGGTTTCTTGCATTGGTATGTGGGTCTGTTGTGTTATCACAGTCAATATAATAACAGGAAATGACTCATAAATGGTTTAAGTGAGGTTCAAAGTCCTCGCAATTACCTTGTTCGGATCTTGGTGTCGTATTATATTGAATTCAAATGTTGATTGTTTCACACAATCCCTTAATTTTTCCCTTGGTCCCAGATTTCCAAGTCTTCAAGGTTGAATTTCTTACTGCTGTTCCTTTGAAGGCACCAGTCTTCCACGTTCCCAAAAATTGAACGAGAGCAATGTACACATGAAGTCAGCTCGCAAACTCTTCCCACGTTGCTTCATAGCCCATATGGTCGCACCTCGTGCATGTTTAGTGTTCCGTTCAGAACATGCAAGTAAATAGTGTTAGTCAATTCAAAGTTTCCAACCTTGGACTTAACAAAGAGGACACCAAATGCCACCCAGTCCATAGCAATAAACATCTCAGTGAGAACTGAGAAATGGTAAGTCCCATAAGGGCAAGCTCCAAATGTTCAACCAAAACCGTGTGCAACCAAAATTTGACATGGTCAAACATGGGAATGGGATTAGCCATAGTTTATCGTGGGCCGCATGCCCTGACTTGGTCAACGACATTCCTTGGTCAACAAGGAATTAAGACGATCTTAAATGGCCAAAAAACCCGTATTTGTCAACATACGAGAAAATATCGTCCAAGTAGACTCTTACGGTCTCACCACACAACTTCAAGTGCCTTCTATATAATGTACTGATGCAAGTTCTCATCAAAAGCAAGTGCTCATCGTCGAAAGCTAGACAAAGCACGTCAAAGCAGAGCCTGGAAGAAGTTGGATATACACTAATTAGGTTCGTCTTTTCTACCAAATGGCTTCCCAAAGAACAAGAACCCTTATGATCATCTTTGTTCTCTCTCTGGCCATGTTAAGCCTAGTGAAGGTGGAAGCAACGAGAGTGTTGACAGAAGATTTTGCCAGCTCAAATCACGTGGAGTCCTACCCGTCCGTGATATTACAGAATGCAAAGAGAAGCGTGTCAAATTTGCTTGAGCTTCTCGCTTCTGGACCCAGCCCCAGAGGTCGTGGTCACTAGCTATCTCGCCCACTGAAAGGTGGTGAGGATTGATAACTAAGCTCCAGTCTAGCAGGAAAAGAAAGAATGAAACTTTTGTCCTTCAATTCCTTTATTCTTTGGAATAACCAAGCTCCATTGAAGCAGCAAAAGAAATTATAAGACTTTGCTCTTTATTATTTCTCTTAGTCTTTCGTTTTTTGTTCTTTTAATTATTTTAGGATCGCACTTAATTTTATTGTTAATATTGGATCACAAGAAATAGATGTAAAGGACGAAGTAGAGGATTCTTTTATTATTTCGAATGAATAAATAATACGTAATTTTAATGAAATAAGTCGCAACTTTTCTTTTCTCCCCGACGGATTTGTGAGTACCGTTGCAAATCACATATGACATAGTTTCTGTCGGTATATTTCCGTCGCTATTTAACAATTTCTTTGTAGTGTTCATTTGTCATTCTGGTAAGATTGCCAGCTACTTTACAGTAAATTGATCTACCATGGCTCTCGATGACATAAGGTTAAAGACGAGTGCTCATGGTTTGTGTTGCTTGATATATATTTAAAATTTATTAAGTGAATACCTATCCTATTTTTTTAGTTTTTATGAAACTCATACATGATATAATAAACATAAAAACATACACATTCTTTGCACAATTCTAAAAGGATCAAAGAGCTATATATGTTTGATGAGTCCAAAATGAAACAAATAGAAATGAGTTGTGCTTGATAAGTTTTTGTACCGCAGACGTACGTGAATATGTGTGTTCATAAGCAAGATGGACAAGCTATATATATAGGAAAAACAAATGACCGTTTGGGTGTATTAAAGAATAATAATAAAGATGATGGACGTTTGGATATTATAAAGAATAATAATATCCATGATGGTTGTTCAAGTATAACAGCAATGATGAAAAGCGTTATTGTGTAATAAAATGTGGGGTATAACTTACAAGTTTTGGAACAATCAATACCAACACTCTACACACTTAGCCATAAGCTCTAACATGATTGTGTCTTAAATCTTATTCCTATTAAAAATATCCTGTTTCACATCAATATGCTCATGTTTAAAATTGTGCCTTCATTTCTGCATTTGAAAGAAGAACATATATTGGTACATGATTGTAGAACAGATTGAGTTCACTCAATTACTAAATACTTATTTTCTTTTAGAATCACAAGTTTGCCCCATTATCTATGAGTCATATACAACATGATCTTTTACTGCCTGACCAACTATTTACAACTTAAAATTTCCAACAACCTAAGGAGTATGCATATGAGTTGTATATCCATATAATGATTCAAAAGCTAAACATTGTATTGCCAATTGAAAAGTGCCATTGTAATATTATTCTATAGAAAGAAACCATCAACTCCCTTGAGTTAGGAAATCACTAGCCATACATCTAAATATATCTCTAAGGTCTTGTTCTATACTCTAGTTTCAACTTCCATTTGAGGTTGGTATGCGATCAGCATCTTTAATGGAATACCTGCACCTTAAAAACTTGTGCTAGAAGCTACAAATAAAAATGAAATCCTTGTCACACATAATTTTCAATGGCATCCTATATAACTTATATATGTAGCTATTAAACAAGTGAACCACCTGATCAAATGCAATTAAGGATGAGATAAAGGTATAAAATGTGCATACTTAGTTAGACAATACATCCACAACAATTATTATCATAAAATAAACTTTGAATTTAGGCAACCTCTTTACAAATTTAAGAATAATATCAGTCTATATTTATTTTGGAATTGGTGGTAGTTACAACAATCTTCGATAAGTCACAATTTCATATTTTTTCCTTTAGCAAGTGTCACATTTATGAATGAATTCTTTGACATATCCTTTTATTTTTCCTTTAATAAAAGTATAGTTTTCTTTGTCATATCCTTGTATTTTCCTTTAATAAAAGTACATCTATAGCCTTTCCATACATTCTTAAACATCCAAAATGACCATCCATTTATAGTATCATGAGATAAAGAGAAAATGTTATCCTACAGCTCTACATTAGTACCTATCATTAACCTTCCTTTCCAGTGTAAAAAATCATTAAACTAGGCACAAGTTGAAACGTTAATGTAGCAACCCACTCCCGCCAGGCCCGGACTCGATATCGATGGTGATATCCGAGCCCACGCCCCGCGAGGTTGGTGTGCTAAAGTACTCAAAACCGTTCAAAAATTCCGTAAAACAATTTTGTATTTTTTGAAAACATAATTTAAAACAGTTCCGATCAAAATACAAATTCAGTCATAAATCAATTCATGCACACATTATCCATAGCCAAATTGGGCCCAATACAATATCGGTGCTAATCTGCGGGATTTGCAGAATTACAAATTTACAATAATACCAAATGACTCTAATGCAGACGTGAACTGATCCCGACATCAAACTCTTACTGTTGGGCCTCGAACTTTAATTGGATGTCAGAATTATTAAATGAGAAATTAGTGATGTTAAATGTTTATTTGGGTAATGTGAATTGGAGAAATTTTAAATGATATTTGGGGGTTAAAGCGTGAAATGGGTTTTTGTGTATGTTGTATTATGGGTAACATCTTATAATTGAAAAAGTAAGTTTGTATAGTTACTATTTATGTAACTTCTTTGAAATTGCAAATTTTGAGACTTCGATTTATTGGGGCTAGAAATGCCCACTAAAGCTTTGTAAAGAACCTTTTATTGTGTTCTGCCAATGCTTGTTCAAGTATGACCTTGCATTGATTTGAAAATGTGCCATAAGTTGTGTATATGAACTTTGTGAATGAACTTTGTGTGATATGTGGTTGCTTTCAAAATTTATTCTAAAAGTATGTATTTTGTGGCTTATGGATGATTTGAGAAATGGCTTAATGTTTGTCATAAGAATGTGTTGAATGAATTGTATATGGAGGATTTAAGTATGGAAAGAATGAGTATTTTGTATATGTATTATGTTATAGATTAAGTTGTGAAGATTGAATCGTGCTTGAAGTAGATTGACGAAGAGTATTGTGGTAGTGAGGAAAATGTGAAATCAAGATGGAAAGAATGGATTGGTCTTGATGACTTTGAGGCTTTAAAGAGATATGTATATGTTATGAAATGTCGAGTAAATATTATGAGTTAATGAAAGTTAAAATGAATGAGTTGATTAAGATGATTGAAATGGAAGTTGAAAGGTAGGAAATAAAGATTGAAAGAGTGAGAATTGGAAGAATTAGTGAAGGTGTGAAAATATGAAGAATTATGAAAGTTTGACTTTGGGGATGAATAGTTGACTTTTGATTTAAGTGAAATTTGATAAAATGATATTCATGAACATGTAGTGCTTGTTGAGGGCTTTCGGTAGCCATAAAGTTTGCGAATTTTCGATATCGGGGCTAGAAGTTATGATAGATTGAAGTTTTGATGTTGTTTAGGTGATTGAAAACCAGACGATGCACTGTAGCAAAAACCAGACGATGTAATGTAGCAAAACCAGACGATGCAATCAGAAGCAAAAACCAGACGATGTATGTGAAGCAAAAACCAGCTGATAGGAAAAGTGGACGCTACAGAATGTAGGAGATAGAATCAGCCTTTGTAGTCTTCATGAGAGTTATAGATCTAGATGTCTACTTTCTAACCGTCTAAGAATGAAGTCATTTCGACACCTATAGAGAAAGTTATGGCATTTGCGCCAAAACATGTCTGATAGAAATCAGATGATGGAAAACCAGCTGATAGAAAAACCAGCTGAAGCAAAAGCAGACAATATGGACTTGATATCGATAGATTTAGACAAAATTTCCTTCTTGAAAGTTGTAGATCTCTCTTTCTCTATGAGATAGATACCAATTTTGCCCAATTTGGATATCGAGTCAAAAGATATGATCTATATAAGTGGACATGTCTTTGGATAGAAAAACCAGGTGATAGAAAAACCAGTGATAGGAAAACCGGAAGATGCAAAAATCAGACGAAAGATTAATTGAGACATTTGACCCTTTTAGAGACTGAATTTGGATTTAAGTTCTTCATGAACATTGTAGATCAGTCTTTTCTCTATGAAATAGACATCAATTTTGTCCAATTTGGAGTTCGGAGTTAAAAGTTATAAGCGTTTGAAGTTTGGAGGAAAAATCGGTGATGAAAATCAGGTGATGCAAAATCGGTGATGGAAATCGGTGATCCAAAATCAGCTGATGCAAAATCAGCTGATGGAAAAGTCGACGAAGGAAATCAGGCGATGAACAGTAAATCAGGCGATAGAAAATCAGGCGATGAACAGTAAATCAGGCGATAGAAAATCGATGATGAGCGAGAAAAGCGGATGGAAGGAAAACGATGCGCACACAGATCAATATTTTGAGGATATATGAAGCTACAGAGCTCGGATTGAGGTGATTCAAATTTGGAGATTAAACTAAAGTTATAAGGCTACAACTTTGATGAAGAACCCGATCAAGATGGAGCCTCTAAGACTGTCGGATATTGGAATGAAACTCGGTGCGATTGTGCGGTCTCGATTTTTATGCAGTGCGATAGTATTTTGGCCATAACTTCTTCGTTTTAGATCCGAATTGGCGTGGTTTGTTGCGTTGGATTCGTATGATCGAGGAGAACATTATGAAGAAGAAATTTTTGTAAAATTCCTTTATTTACCTGATCAGAATTTGGAGCCAAGATATCAACTTTTAAGGGCAATTTTGGAAGAACACTTAAAGAGTTAAGTTAGTAGGCTTATAAGGAGGGCATGAGAGTCTTTCCTCATTCATTAAATGACATGGCATGTGGATGTAGTATAAATAGAGGAGAAGCAGGCTGTGGTCGTGAGAGTTAGAGAAAGAATAAAGAGAAACAAAAGAAAGAAAGAAAGAAGAGAGAAAGAGAAGAGTGGGTTTGGTGGAAGGAGAAAAGAAAGGACAGCAGCTAGGGTTCGATTTTGTGAGCTTTCCAGGAGGATTTGAACATGCTCCAAGAGGGAAAAGATGAAGGATGAAGAGAGCTCTAGGATGAGCTAAGAAAATCCGAAAATGGTGAAGAGTGAGGTAAAAGCCGATTTTCAAGCTTCAAGCTTTTCTTAAAATTTTTGGTGTAGAATCATGGAAAATATTATGGTTTTGTGGATTATGAAATTAGTTGTGATGTCTATGCTAAGATGGTGGTTTAATTTTGGATTAATGTGAGTTAGGGTTTATGCCCAATTTTGGAAATTGGGGCTTTTGTAAATTGATGCATTAGATAGCTTGGAAATATGTTGGAATTGGGTTTCCTATAGTAAATTTTGAGGGTTATGGTATTTATGATGATGAATTTGGATGATTTCGGTCTAGGAAATTTCAAAGTGGGCGAAAGAAAGAAGCTTCGAGAAATTAGAGCTTTGGACAAGTTCTAGCATGGATTCGAGGTGGGTATCCGTTTATAATAGAATTTATAAGCCATTACCGCTTTCTTTAAACAAAGAGATTTTCGACTTAAATTGCATCATAATTGTTGCATCATTGCATAAATGATTTGAAAATCATTTTGATTCGATACATGAAATTTTGATGAATTGCAAAATACATTGTGTTATGCCTTGAAAGACTTCATGGTCATGTATATTCGGAAAAGAGCATTTGATAAATTGATTTGAGCATTATATGTGCTTTTGTGTGGGCGAGAGAGTAGCGTCGTGATAGTCTCGTGCGTAGACAAAAATAATGTGATAGCCTTCTCCGGCTGCCCGCTTGGGCCTCGAGATCCAAAATGGACTCGTTGTGTTTCCAATAAACTTGGTTTATTTGGCGTGTTACTGAACTCTCTAGCCATGTGTGTGCATTGCTTACGTGAATTGCCAAGTTGATGCATTCATGTCTTGTGACCTATGGATTTGTAGCTGAAAGCCTAAGGCGTATCGATTTGTAAAATGTGATTTTGATTACAGAAGAAAAGAACTTCTTCAAAATGTGCTTTACTTAATTTCAAAGAAATGTTTTCTAAGACCGTAAAAGAAAAAGATTTCAAGAGTTTTGCTTATTGTTTTGTTATAAACTGTTACCCATTGAGCGTAAGCTCACCCCTCATTACCATCCACGGTAATGAGAAGAAGATCTGTGAGCGAAAAAGAGGATTTTGTATCTTTGTATTTGCATTCGGATTTTTTATATATTGTGATTGTATTGTGGCTTGTAAGGCCATTAAAATTTGTATATGATTATGGGATGTGATTATGTAAGTGAAATAGGGTTAGTATTTATGAATGTGAATTATGATCATGACTTGAGATATGACCGAGAATTATGGAAGTGTTTAGATATAGGATTGTAAATGTGTATGATGGGATTCGGACGGAGGTCCGAAGATTTGTGTGATGGGTTGGAAATATTGAAGTGCTTTCATGTATGGATTTGTGTATGGACATGATATGGAAATTATGTATGAATGGCATAAGATGGATTGACGAAATTCAAATATTTAGTAATAAGCGAAATTGGGATAAAGAGAGATATGATTGTAGCGAATGATAAAATGTTTTCGAATGCGAACGCGATATGATCGAATATGAAGGATTCAAAGGATTGAGGAATTGATGAAATACAAATTGGAAATTGAAACTACTTTGAACAATGTGTAAGTGGAAAAAAAAATTGAAGCGATATTAGTTAAGCTGCGATTCTTTCGTTATGAGTTGGGTTCCGAAAACGGGTCCCAACATTTATGGTATCAGAGCGCCAGTATTATGATCTTACATGGGCGCATGTGTATGCGTTAGATGCATAAGAAATTGTGAAAAGTTTGAGGTGATAGATCTAATAGGAAAAATGATGATACTCTGATATGAGAAAAGGAAGTTGTGGATAAGTAGAGGCAATTATGGTGAATCTGGATTCAATGCCATTATATTGGAAGTGTCGAAAGTCTTTGGTTGAGAATTTGAGTCTCGGATCGTTAAGTTGACGTCCTTAACGGTCAGATGATTTAGACCTCGATCAGAGTACTTATCGACATTCCTTTTGATGGTAATCATTCGCATTAAGAAGAGATTAGTGGAATTGAGGTCAAAATTTCATGATGAATATGTATCGATAATTTGAATTGGATGAGAAATAAAGGAGTAGTGTGCCACCCGTAATGAGGATACGAGGAGTTTTGCAAGGATCGATTATACGATTTCGCACCTTAAAGGAGGGCACGGATGAGTATAGAATAAGTCATATGTGTGAACTGCTAAATGTTTGGACTATGAGAGACAATAGGAAGAAGGGTATTTTGTTAGAATATAAGGCAATGAAAGTGTGACTAATTGGAAATAAGAATTTTCGTGGTCCGATATGTTAGACATGAACTCGGTATTTATGGATATGTCGGTGACTTGATAATGGAATTATCTGCAGGTAAGTGTTTGAATCGATATGGATATATCATTACCGCAGGAATTGAATGAGAGGTAGTATCAAGCAAAGTGGGCGGTCGGGAAGCCGAGATAAGTTAGTGTATGACTAGAGAATGCAGGTCTTCCTTGACCAAGGTGGGATTATAAGCTCTTACCTCGATTCAACAATGGAATTTGGTAATTCTTCCATAGTCCGGAGGACAAGGACCCTGGTATGGATCAACCAGTTGCTTCGAGAAAGGAACCGATAAACGCAAAGGAGGAAGTTTGAAATGAGATGATAGATTTCTAGGAGTTGTGATGTGAATCTCATACTCCTTTTGGATCGATCAGTAAATAGTGGACTCGAAATAAATTTCGAAGAGTAGCAACCAGTTATTGAGAGTGCATCTTTGATCATCGTGATTGAGTATATGAGATCTATTTTCAGATATAGCTTATGGAGTCATCTTTGATCCCTTGAGTTAAGTTATGAAATGAATCGAGAACCGAGATAAAGTATGGTATAGATGATTTTCTTTGGAAAGGTAAGCTGCGATGGGCGAGAAAATTTGAATAGAGGTGATATTCGAGAGGTTATTCGAATTAGTATGATTGGTATATCGATAGCATAAGATATGAATTGGTGACATGCCGAGATATAAGAGTAAGCGAATGTGTCTCTTATATCATAGGGTTTGATCGTAAAGGCTATTGGATTAAGCAAATCAGACAGTTTATTTCAAGGATGATCAATGAAAGGACAAGTCAAGAAATGAATATGTAATAACTCGACAGTAAGTATTGGAGTCCTGTCTCTAATGGAGACTCAAGTAAAAGGGGTGGAATAAACTGCTGAGAAGGTATGCATTTCGTTTGATGTAAAGAGAAGTATGCTGTGTAAGTATGTTTCGGAGACTCAAGTATGCCTTATTGAATGTGTTTCAATCACAAGCGATTAAGTGTGTGATTGAGCTGCAATGTGATGAAGTTTGTATGAATGAGCAAACATGAAAATAAGCCAAGGAGGTATGAGGAAATTCAAGGAATGGAAACAATCATTCAAAAAGAATGTCAATTGGAAAATTGAAAAGAAAGTGTGATAATGTACCTTAATGAGGAATCGGTTATTTAAGGAATCGCGAGGACTAATCAAGAAGCACACGAATATGATAATAATTGAGGTGTTAACCAAAGGGACCGATAACACAATAATATTGGAGACCCAAGTGATCAAAGAGTAGATGATGTATTAAAAGTATTGACGAATTGAGAGACTAGTCGGAACACGTGAGGAAAAACGTATGAAACTTATGATAAATGGAAGGAAGGAGAATTTTGAAGAATGATTTTAATGAAAATCAACTGCATGAATTTGGAAAGTTTGTCGTATGCACTGATGTTGTATAAGAGATTTGGATAAAATCTAATGGAGCATAATGAAGTGATTGCATATATGTGAGCAACTAAGGTTCTATGAGTTAAGGAGTTGATACATGTTTAAGAGCTGCTACACTAATGATTACTTTAAAGCTTGAGAGCAGATGAATAAAAGAACATCTTGGAAGTATTTATGTAAGTACAGATCGTAAAAGCGGGGACAATCATTGAATTGAGAGCATGGAATAGGAATACAAAAAGATTTTGATTGTATGAATGAGAAATTCCTATTAAGGCTAAGTATTTTTTAAATGCATAAACAGAAAATTCGATATCGAGGTTATTGGAACCAAGAGCAAAAAGGAAGCATAACATGTAGGGGCTTGTACGTCCGAATTAAGGATCAAGAAATTGTGAATCGTTTGAGAGGTTGAAAGCAGATCTGAAGTTTGAGTTCGAATAGAAAGAGGGCTACATGGTGATTGTAATAAGAAGAATGTGAAATTAATAATGATGGTTGAGAAAGGGAGAATTTGCTAAGCCGATATGAATTAATTCGTATGGAGTCTTATGAGATAGTGTTACTAGCAAAAGATATCCCGGATTCGAAATGTGATTCGTGAGTGTGTTTCGGAATTAGATGATATTAGTATTATTGTCACAAGAAGTTGGAAGTTGTGAGTGATCTGAACTAGAATGAGGAACCAGTCAAGAAAGTGATATGAATTTCAAGGACGAAATTCTTTAAGGAGGGGAGAATTGTTGGGCCCCGAACTTTAATTGGATGTCAGAATTATTAAATGAGAAATTAGTGATGTTAAATGTTTATTTGGGTAATGTAAATTGGAGAAATTTTAAATGATATTTGGGGGTTAAAGCGTGAAATGGTTTTTTGTGTATGTTGTATTATGGGTAACATCTTATAATTGAAAAAGTAAGTTTGTATAGTTACTATTTATGTAACTTCTTTGAAATTGCAAATTTTGAGACTTCGATTTATTGGGGCTAGAAATGCCCACTAAAGCTTTGTAAAGAACCTTTTATTGTGTTCTGCCAATGCTTGTTCAAGTATGACCTTGCATTGATTTGAAAATGTGCCATAAGTTGTGTATATGAACTTTGTGTGATATGTGGTTGCTTTCAAAATTTATTCTAAAAGTATGTATTTTGTGGCTTATGGATGATTTGAGAAATGGCTTAATGTTTGTCATAAGAATGTGTTGAATGAATTGTATATGGAGGATTTAAGTATGGAAAGAATGAGTATTTTCTATATGTATTATGTTATAGATTAAGTTGTGAAGATTGAATCGTGCTTGAAGTAGATTGGACGAAGAGTATTGTGGTAGTGAGGAAAAATGTGAAATCAAGATGGAAAGAATGGATTGGTCTTGATGACTTTGAGGCTTTAAAGAGATATGTATATGTTATGAAATGTCGAGTAAATATTATGAGTTAATGAAAGTTAAAATGAATGAGTTGATTAAGATGATTGAAATGGAAGTTGAAAGGTAGGAAATAAAGATTGAAAGAGTGAGAATTGGAAGAATTAGTGAAGGTGTGAAAATATGAAGAATTATGAAAGTTTGACTTTTGGGGATGAATAGTTGACTTTTGATTTAAGTGAAATTTGATAAAATGATATTCATGAACATGTAGTGCTTGTTGAGGGCTTTGGTAGCCATAAAGTTTGCAATTTTCGATATCGGGGCTAGAAGTTATGATAGATTGAAGTTTTGATGTTGTTTAGGTGATTGAAAACCAGACGATGCCTCGTAGCAAAAACCAGACGATTCACTGTAGCAAAAACCAGACGATGCACTGTAGCAAAAACCAGACGATGCCTTGTAGCAAAACCAGACGATGCTTATGCAAAAACCGACGATGCATCATAGCAAAACCAGATGATGTCTTGTAGCAAAACCAGCTGATAGGAAAAGTGGGCGCTACAGAATGTAGGAGATAGAATCAGCCTTTGTAGTCTTCATGAGAGTTATAGATCTAGATGTCTACTTTCTAACCGTCAAGAATGAAGTCATTTCGACACCTATAGAGAAAGTTATGGCATTTGCGCCAAAACATGTCTGATAGAAATCAGATGATGGAAAAACCAGCTGATAGAAAAACCAGCTGAAGCAAAAGCAGACGATATGGACTTGATATCGATAGATTTAGACAAAATTTCCTTCTTGAAAGTTGTAGATCTCTCTTTTCTCTATGAGATAGATACCAAGTTTGCCCAATTTGGATATCGGAGTCAAAAGATATGATCTATATAAGTGGACATGTGCTGGATAGAAAAACCAGCTGATAGGAAAACCAGAAGATGCAAAAATCAGACGAAAGATTAATTGAGACATTTGACCCTTTTAGAGACTGAATTTGGATTTAAGTTCTTCATGAACATTGTAGATCAGTCTTTTCTCTATGAAATAGATATCAATTTTGTCCAATTTGGAGTTCGGAGTTAAAAGTTATAAGCGTTTGAAGTTTGGAGGAAAAATCGGTGATGCAAAATCAGGTGATGGAAATCAATGATCCAAAATCAGGCGATGGAAAAGTCGACGAAGGAAATCAGGCGATGAACAGTAAATCAGATGATAGAAAATCAGGCGATGAACAGTAAATCAGGCGATAGAAAATCAGATGATGAACGATGAAAGCGGATGGAAGGAAAAGCGATGCGCATACGGATCGATATTTTGAGGATATATGAAGCTCTGAGCTCGGATTGAGGTGATTCAAATTTGGAGATTAAACTAAAGTTATAAGGCTACAACTTTGATGAAGAACCCGATCAAGATGGAGCCTCTAAGACTGTCGGATATTGGAATGAAACTCGGTGCGAGCATGCGATCTCGATTTTTATGCAGTGTCCGATAGTATTTTGGCCATAACTTCTTCGTTTTAGATCCGAATTGGCGTGGTTTGTTGCGTTGGATTCGTATGATCGAGGAGAACATTATGAAGAAGAAATTTTTGTAAAATTCCTTTATTTACCTGATCAGAATTTGGAGCCAAGATATCAACTTTTAAGGGCAATTTTGGAAGAACACTTAAAGAGTTAAGTTAGTAGGCTTATAAGGAGGGCATGAGAGTCTTTCCTCATTCATTAAATGACATGGCATGTGGATGTAGTATAAATAGAGGAGAAGCAGGCTGTGGTCGTGAGAGTTAGAGAAGCAGAATAAAGAGAAACAAAAGAAAGAAAGAAAGAAGAGAGAAAAGAGAAGAGTGGGTTTGGTGGAAGGAGAAAAGAAAGGACAGCAGCTAGGGTTCGATTTTGTGAGCTTTCCAGGAGGATTTGAACATGCTCCAAGAGGGAAAAAGATGAAGGATGAAGAGAGCTCTAGGATGAGCTAAGAAAATCCGAAAATGGTGAAGAGTGAGGTAAAGCCGATTTTCAAGCTTCAAGCTTTTCTTAAAATTTTGGTGTAGAATCATGGAAAATATTATGGTTTTGTGGATTATGAAATTAGTTGTGATGTCTATGCTAAGATGGTGGTTTAATTTTGGATTAATGTGAGTTAGGGTTTATGCCCAATTTTGGAAATTGGGGCTTTGTAAATTGATGCATTAGATAGCTTGGAAATATGTTGGAATTGGGTTTCCTATAGTAAATTTTGAGGGTTATGGTATTTATGATGATGAATTTGGATGATTTCGGTCTAGGAAATTTCAAAGTGGTGAAAGAAAGAAGCTTGGAGAAATTAGAGCTTTGGACAAGTTCTAGCATGGATTCGAGGTGGGTATCCGTTTATAATAGAATTTATAAGCCATTACCGCTTTCTTTAAACAAAGAGATTTTCGACTTAAATTGCATCATAATTGTTGCATCATTGCATAAATGATTTGAAAATCATTTTGATTCGATCATGAAATTTTGATGAATTGCAAAATACATTGTGTTATGCCTTGAAAGACTTCATGGTGTGTATATTCGGAAAAGAGCATTTGATAAATTGATTTGAGCATTATATGTGCTTTTGTGTGGGAGAGAGTAGCGTCGTGATAGTCTCGTGCACGTAGACAAAAATAATGTGATAGCCTTCTCCGGCTGCCCGCTTTGGGCTCACGAGATCCAAAATGGACTCGTTGTGTTTCCAATAAACTTCGGTTTATTTGGCGTGTTCTGGAACTCTCTAGCCATGTGTGTGTGCATTACTTACGTGAATTGCCAAGTTGATGCATTCATGTCTTGTGACCTATGGATTTGTGGCTGAAAGCCTAAGGCGATATCGATTTGTAAAATGTGATTTTGATTCTGAAGAAAAGAACTTCTTCAAAAATGTGCTTTACGGATTTCAAAGAAATGTTTTCTAAGACCGAGAAAGAAAAAGATTTCAAGAGTTTTGCTTATTGTTTTGTTATAAACTGTTACCCATTGAGCGTAAGCTCATCCCCTCATTACCATCCACGGTAATGAGAAGAAGATCTGTGAGCGAAAAAGAGGATTTTGTATCTTTGTATTTGCATTGGATTTTTTATATATTGTGATTGTATTGTGGCTTGTAAGGCCATTAAAATTTGTATATGATTATGGGATGGGATTATGTAAGTGAAATAGGGTTAGTATTTATGAATGTGAATTATGATCATGACTTGAGATATGAATGAGAATTATGGAAGTGTTTAGATATAGGATTGTAAATGTGTATGATGGGATTCGGACGGGAGGTCCGAAGATTTGTGTGATGGGTTGGAAATATTGAAGTGCTTTCATGTATGGATTTGTGTATGGACATGATATGGAAATTATGTATGAATGGCATAAGATGGATTGACGAAATTCAAATATTTAGTAATAAGCGAAATTGGGATAAAGAGAGATATGATTGTAGCGAATGATAAAATGTTTTCGAATGCGAACGCGATATGATCGAATATGAAGGATTCAAAGGATTGAGGAATTGATGAAATACAAATTGGAAATTGAAACTACTTTGAACAATGTGTAAGTGGAAAAAAAAATGAAGCGATATTAGTTAAGCTGCGATTCGTTCGTTATGAGTTGGGTTCCGAAAACGGGTCCCAACACTTACTCTCTTGCAGTAATCATACTCCCGTTTGTCTAACGGGGTACTCTTCAATTCCTGAAAAATAATTGCAATGTCGGGTGAGTTTGCGAACTTAGTGAGAAACCATCATCGATGGTTCACTCAACTCATGCATATACATATAATTTACCAAATATTACAAATCACACAATCATACAACTCACATGCACTATCATTTCACAATCGTAAGGCGTTTCGCCTTTTTCACAAATCATATCCAATCATTCATATATAGATATGCAATGCACATGTGACTCTTTTCATTTTATTACGGTGTTGTGACCGAGTGCCTATCAGTGATCAATATTCAATAGACGCGTCTAGGAAGTAGGAGAGCCCTCAGGGTATGCACTAACTCCCCTCGAGTTCGAAGCTCGGTATTACGTTGGGCTTGAAGCCCTGATCATTGAGCTTGTGGCTCTAACAAATACGTTGGGCTCGAGGCCCTAATTGCGTTGAGCTTTAAGCTCTTAAAATCGTTGGCTGCTCCGGTCACAATTGTCATTATCTGATCATGCCATTATGCATGAATGCACATGTTCCAATTTCCATTTACAGTCATTTACATTTCAATTCCATTTCCTATTCCTTCGGACTTTCAGTCCGGTAATTCAGTCGTATACATTTATGATTTATTTCATTGATGCATTCATAGTCATTTACACACAATAGCACTTCAATATCACATATTCAATATTTCGGATACCCATGGTCCGAAATCAATCAAAATCAAACACATATATCCATCCATTATCTCCGCATGGCATCAATGCATATAATATTAAACACATAAAGACTGAGGAACCAACTAGGTTACTCACCTGCACTTCCGAGCTACAGCCTGGAAGTCCCAGCAAATTTTCGTGGAATTGTTCCATCGGTGCCTCTAAAACAATCAGATAATTACCCAATTACTAAAGCACAGTCAAAAAATAATTTGATGATGCACATGCTTTAAATAAAAGATGCACGATGCCTATTCATGACCTTTCCCGGTACTATTTTTCAAATTCCACTTTCTTTAGACAAATTCTAACTTTTCACTCAATTACTCAATAATGACTCAATTCCAATTCAATAACATAATACGAAGCTCCCCAATTTTAATTCTAATATTCAGTCAATTTATCAAGTCATACTCGCTAGGGTATTACCTCAAAATCGATATCTCTATTCTCAAGATCAAATTCACCCATTATGCTCAGTTCCTAAAATTTCCAATGACATTGAGTTTATTTTCAAAGTCTCACATTATACCCCAATCACCATATAAATGTCATAAATACATCATCAACATTAAATAACAACATTTAAAACCATATACTTACCAAATCGAGCCACAAATCCCCAAATCTCTGAAATTTCTCTAACTCCTTCCACTTTCTCCATCATCCACGGTAAGCTTCTCCAAACCCCAACAAATCCTCATCTTCTCATGGATTAAGCTAGATTTTGCAATTAGAGAAGAAGCCAACAAGAATCGTGGGTGAAGGAGGATCAATCGATGGGAGGAATTATCATGCCCTAACCAAGAGATTTTCCAAGACTCCCTTACGATGAATATCACAAGTTTCTCTACTTAGGTTATTTAAAACCTTTTAAACATTGCCACTTATCTCAATCTCAAATACCCTTTATATTCTTTCTCTTTTCAAATTCATTTCCATCTCCAAATTTTTATGGCTCGTCATAATAATTTCTAAAATCATATATCTAAATTTTCCATTGCCATATACCCATTATTCTAGCACTATATAGTCAATCAGTTCATCATTCGGAGGATTTCCGGTCCGGCCTTTTTCTCTCGAATTTTCCAGAAAATTTCTGAAAAGTCGCTATCAATTGGCAATCACTCAAATACCGTTCCAACTCAATAATTAGACTTAATTATTCCTCAATTCTCATTAAATCATAATCAAATCTAATTATCTCATAATTTCATAATTCATATCATATTCACAATCAAAAGCCGGGAAATTGTCATGAATGCATGTACCTATATGTGCATGTGCCAAATGACTCAGTCCTCGACAATTAGAGGCCAAATGAATGTTTACATTTCAAATATGCAATGCAACAACCTAGCCTGTCCCAATGTACCAATTTACCCTTTCCATCGGGGACAGGATGTTACAGTTAAACTTTTGAATCTAAGGATGGAACAAAGGGCCAAACTAAGCTCAGTGTAGCTTGAAGTTAATGGAATTATCTTGAGCCTAGGCTTTTTTAATTTTAGACTTGAAATTAGGTTTGAACCTTTTTAGTTTCAAATTGGGTTCAATATCAGACCTTTCTTAGGCTTCAGTCTGGGTTTGAACTCAAGGTTCACGATCTAAGCATAACTTAAAGTTTAAAATTTTGTTACATACAGAATAATGTTATTTTGCATATGTAATAAAATAATTTTGTTTTATATTTTAGTGAAAAGTTGCTATTACTTCTATGAAACTTGATTAGGCTCGGTTTAGGGTGGAATGCTTGAAGTGTGATTAAAATTTAAGTTGGGTTCAAGTTAAATAAAAAATTTTAGGCTATAGGGCTTGGGCTTGACCCAATCTGTTGCTAGTTATATCTCAATCAACCTCTATAATGTCCTCCTCCTAACTCCAAGTAATCTCATGTAATGAATTATAACGCTAGTCAAAATAAATTAGAGTACTACTATAGTAGTGGTAAGTATAGGTCAATCCTATAGAGAGTGTGTGTAAAGTTATTGAAATGAAAAAAAAAGATGTTTAGGTTTAAGAGGTTTGGATTTTTCAAACAAGAAAATAAAATGAAACTAGACAAATAAAAACAAATTAAAGAAAACATGCGAAAAATGATAAAAGTGGAGAATTTGGTAGGGATCTGGTTCTTTGGTTCAATTTCACCCTACATCCTAATTAAACATATTTTATTGATTTGTTGTTCTCAAACATTTCCTAGCAACCATTAATCATGGGCTGAGTTTTCCCTTAGGTAATATTTAATCAAGATACGATAGATAATTAAACCTAACTACCGAATAACTTAGGATACGATCTCTAGATTCAATTGGGTAGTAACATTACGAATTAGAAAAACCAATTAATCAAGGTAATAATCACATACGATGCGTCATTTAACCTAGGCTATGTTATCTCTAATGATTACGAACCATTAGTCGCCTAGTTATGGATTCATACATAAAAAACCAAACTATACGATAATACGATCATTCATACACAAAACCCAAATCCATATACATAGGATAACACAATCAATTTTTAAAGTTGAGTAAGAATAACAAACATAATGAAAAATATGCTTAATCAGGTTTGTCGACGTTGATGTCACCTTCAAACTAGTGTTGGGACGTCTAACCCTTCATCTTCTCTATGAGTATCTAGGCATAAACCAACAACACCTTTATTTCCCATGGAAAACTGATGGGACATGAAGAAAATTGTAGGTTTATTGCATCTGTCCACCCTTCTCCATTAATCTCTGATAATGGCCTTATTATTGTTGACAACCGACCAACCTCTAAGATGATTTGATTATGAATTTGTCATCTCATCGTAATGTTAGTCAAAATAAAAACTATACTACTACTATAGCAATAATAAATCTAGGTCAATCCCATAGAGAGCGTGTGCAAAGTTTATGAAATGAAAATAATCGATGTTTAGGTTTAAGGGTTTGGATTTTGAAAAAATAAAATAAAATAAAGCTAGACTAATAAAAAATTAAAGAAAACATGCGAAAATGATAAAAGTGGAGAATTCTACAGGGACCCAATTATTTGGTTCAATCTTGGCTTTCACCCTAATTAAACATATTTTGTAGATTTGTTGTTTTTAAACCTCCGTTAGCAATTATTAATTGTGGTTTAATAATTAATTAAACAGAGTTTTCCTTTAGGTTTTGTTTAATCAAGATACGATTGTTAATTAAACCTAACCACCGAATAACCCAAGACACGATCTTTAGATTTAAGCAGGCTATTGGGTCACCGTTTTCGGAGTTCAACTTTTGCTCTAAAAATCATAAGACTTGAGCGTGCTTATTACCTTGTAGGGTTGTTTCAATGAATTCTCATTAGGCATCATCCCACATGGGTGGCGTGCCCACACAAGTCAATCTTCAAAAACGAACTCATTTCTCCTATTTTTGAACAAATTTTAGGAAACCTCAAATCAGAATTTCAATTTGGCTTCTTGAGAACATTTATTTCCCATTGTCTTAAGTTTCTAATGACACCAAAATCATTCAATTTGGTTTAAAAATCTGAAAGTTATAACCCAAACATTTTTGAAGTGTTCTTAGACTAAAACAATACAATATGCTCAACTTCCATCTAGAAATTGAAAATCTTATAGTCTGAATTAAAATTCAATTTCTTCATAAGAGTTGTATCTCTATGTATCTAGTTTATTTAGAAATAAGAATCATCTCATTTGGATCTCTATAGATCAAGATATCATCCAAATATTGTGTTCAGTGAAATATCCAGTTCATACTCTTTCAATTGATACCCTTACTTTGATTTAATCAATATTTTTCAAAATTAATATCAAAAGGTATAAATTTTTATGGAGAGATAGAGGAATGTGTTATGTTGGGACCTGATCCGGAAACCGAATCCCAATCGGAAAATGGAAAAGAATACAAAAAATGAAGTGCGGAAGCAAAGCGAAATCGAATACGAATACGAACCAATATGAATCGAATCAAAGTAAAGAAACGAAACATAAACCGAAGTCGAATCAGATGCGAATACAAAAAGAAAAACCATCGAATCCATCGAACTGAAATAAATTTCGACATTCGTTGAAAACACAAAGCATATGTAACATCCCATTGCTAGTGGAAAGGGGTAGGTTGGTAAATGTGAGTGACTAATGAGAGTTAGGAATGTATTCAACATGTTCATGTATAACTTGCTACATACTTAGACTTGATTGTTGCACATGAAAATACTTGTACATGCATTAATGAATAATTCCGGGTATAATTGGAATGATTTGAGAATCTTGAATGTTATTATATTGAAAATTTTATGGGTTAGTGAGATCTTGATGTTTTGAATTTTAGTGGAATTATTGTATTTGTATATGTTGGTGAAGTTATGGAGTATTGAGAGAGATATATTTATAGTAGGAACAAGAAAGAAATTAAATAAAGATTTGGAGATAGTTGGGTTGTAAAGATGATTGTTGTATTGGAAAGAGGGGAACTAAATGGAGTTAGTTTCCAAAGAAACTAAGTTAGGGTTTAATCATTTAGAAAGTGACATGTGTCACTTAGACCTTGTACTCTAGCTAGAAGTAGGTCACTATTCCTTGAGAGTTGGCAGGTTAAGTCTTGTCCAAGTCCCTTCTTTACTTTAATCTTTCTAAAACTTCTCTCTTCGAAACACAGAATTTTCCAGCAAAATATCTTCTAAGGGACTCTTGAGTTCTTCCTTCTTTCACCAACCTTACTTTGCCATGTGTGTCATCTACTCTAAGGAAAAACCAGAAGCTGATCATTTCACTCAGTGGAGTACGAAAACGTGTGGATTTTAGGGCTTGAAGATTTTGGAGTTTTCAGCAGGTAAGTGTTAGAGAATCCCTCACTGTTGGGGGTTTGAGAAATAAAGCTGATAGGTTATTGTCATTTGCATGAAAAATGTACTTCATGTGTTTGTTCTTAAATACTGGGTAGTTGGGGAGAAATAAATTCAGTTATAGTGTTAAATTAGTTTTTGAGAAAACTTTTGGTGTTTGGAGACGTAAAGTGTTGAAAGTTAGAAAGTCTGGAAATTTCTCACTGAGCATGTTTCAGTATTTTGACCATAACATTTTCTGTAGTTGTCTAAATGAGATGATTCTTGATTTGGAGTAAACTAGGAATATATGGCTGCAATTCGTATGAAGACATTGAATTTCAGTTATGTCTCTAAGAGTCTCAAAAGTTGTCACAAAGTTGAGAACTGGGTGTAGGATGTTGAGAGTTGAGCGAAAATTCGTGTTCCAACTTCGGGAGGAAATTTGGACCTGATTTAGATAGATTCTGGCAAAGTTTCCTTCTGAAAAGTTGTAGATCTTTCTTTTAGCTTTCCAACGGTATAAAGTTGGTAAAATTTGGATATCAGAGTCAAAAGTTATGATCTTTTTAAGTGGATGCGTCTGAGACGCAGACGCAGACGCAGAAAAACAGATTGTACTTTTTGGGTCATAACTTCTTCTCTAGACCTCCAAATGACCTGATTTTGGAAGCATTGGATTCCTAAAACATTTATTTATCTCTCCACAAAAAGTTATGGTCTTTGGTATTATATTGGAAATGATTGATCGAATCAAAGTAAGGGTACCGGTGGAAGGAGTATGAATTTGGATATTTTACTGATTGTATTCCAGTATTTTGATGATATCTTGGTCTATAGGATTCCTATTGAGGTAATTCTTGATTTGTAGTGAACTAGAGTAATAGGGCTGCAAATTATATGAAGGACCTGAATCTTGATACGGTCTCTAAGGTGTTCAATTTCTGGATGGAAGTCGGATATAATACACTGTTTTGGAGAAAGATCTGAAATGGTTCATTGGATTATGAGATTGGATTCAAATGGTTTATGGAGGGTTAAATCCCACAGAATGAGGCTAGTTAAGTGAGTTTTGATAGTTGAATGTCTTGTGAAGAAATTGATGGATTGATACCCGGGATAATCATGAATATGCATTGTACATATTTCATCTCATTCATGTGCATTATTAAACACTTACGATTGTTCAAATTGTGATATCTGTATATGTTATTTGTTTTAGAGGAGCCACTGGAACGTCAACCTCCAGACGTTGCTGGATCTTCCAGGCATTAGCTTCGGGAGAAACTTGTGAGTAACCTAGATGGTCTCACTCAATTAATTGTTTGCTTTAGAATATGTTTTGAATGAGTTATTTAAGTGCTCCAAACATGTGAAAATTGTGAATGTGCATATGAATGCAAAAGTGTGCTAAACATTTCTACTGAATGCCGGACTAAGGTCTGATGATAAATGTGATCAAAACGTGAATGTGCATCCATGTAATTGACTGAGATTATGATATGTGAAATACTCATTACATGTATGCATGAAAGATAAAGGAAGTTATGACTGGAGTTGCCAGGATAAGGAGCTAAAAGCTCAAAAATGTGAATAGAGCCTTGGGCTCGAGTGCGACTGTCCCTGATATCTACGAAGAGATATAGGACGTTAATCGACTAAGCTCGACATCCAGAAAGGGATGAGTTGGAAAAAGGCACTCGGTCATAACGACAATAATAAATGAAAGTGAGTCTCACGTGCATTGCCAATAATAATTGATGTGTGATTTATATGAACAATGTGATACATTGTGAATATGCAATGAAGTGAATATTATGTTATGTGCAATGATTTGATGCATGAATTGAGTGAATCATTGATGATGGTTACCTCATTGAGTTCGCAAAACTCACCAAAATTGCAACGTTGACTTTTCAGGACCGAGAGACAACTCTAGTTGTTAAAGAGGATCTTCTAGCCGAGTAGATTGCGATTGGAGATAGAGGTCATAACTCAAAGGTCGGTCAGCTGGGGTACTTTTGGATGGTTTAGAAAATTTTGATTCACTTTCCTCATTCGCATAGTACTACTGTATTAGGTTTTCTGATGATGTACATATGGATATTGTGGACAGACGATGTAGACTTTGATTTTTGCGAAATGTAATGAGGAAAAAGTTGGTTTTAAAATATTGTGATCTTCTTATGATGCTTTATTCTTGAATTATGTTACCATTCCATAGAGAGGGATGTAGTGATCGATCGTAGCGTGCTCTCATCGTAGGATATGTGCCGGAATGACCTCCGGGTGTCCCGGTGGATATCCTGCGGTAAGGGGGCGCTACATTTAGGTGGTATCAGAGCATTGTTTAGCATCTGTTGGGACTTATAGAAATGATAAGCATGAAATGTCTTGAGCAATGTGAATAATGATTGAAGTTATCTTTTCTTATAGGTCATCCGCCCTAGGTGATCAGATTGATCAACCCGCTAACCAAGGATCTGTAGGAGCCAGTAGAGAGTCCTCGGTACCTCGATCTGAGGGGTTGCCTCCTAGAGTTCCCGAGAGAAGGGAGAGGAGGTATGATAGGCTTCGGAAGCAGGGAGCTGTTGACTTCTATGGCAGCACAGACCCTGCTGAGGCCGAGGGATGGTTAGAGAGGACAGAGAGAGTATTTGATCAGATGGACTGCGAGCCCGATGAGAGGTTCGATTATGCAGTGTCTCTCTTGCAGGGCCTAGCTTACCAGTGGTGGAAGACTGTTCCAGGCAGTACCACCAGGCCTTGTTTATTGAAGTGGGAAGACTTTCTGAGCGTCTTCAGAGACAACTACATGCCTAAGGTCTACTTGGACATGAAGATGCAAGAGTTCTTGGAACTAAAGCAGGGCAAGATGTCAGTGGTGGACTATGAGGTCTGATTTAATGAATTGATGGGCTATGCTACCGTTCTGATTCCTACAGAGGAAGACAAGTGCAGGAGGTTTGAGAATGGGCTTAATATGGAGATCAGATCAAGGTTGGCGAGGTCAGATATGGGCACTTTCACTGAGTTGAGAGCTGCCTCAATCAGAATTGAACAGCTAATGAAAGAGAAGCAAGTAGAGATCGGGCAAGGGTCCAGAGGAAAGAGGCTAGTGAGAGTCAAGGCGATTCTGGCGGGAGTTTTAGTAAGCGCCGAGTAGACCATTCGATCATCGTGGATTTAGACAGTCCGGAGCGGAATGAGAGATAGATCTACCTGATGGTGGGGACGAAGTATAGTGCAAAATCATGGCCCCATGTGAGTATTGTGGGAAAAGGCACGGTGGAGAGTGTTGGGCTGTGACAGGAGCTTGTTTGGCTTGTGGCTCCTTCGAACACAAAATCAGGAATTGTCCGGTTGTTGCTAGAACCCAGTCTGGTGTTAGTGGGAGATCCGGGAGTGATGCTCTGATTTAAGAGTAGAGGTGGTGGATCTGGACAGAGAGGTAGAGGTAGAGATAGAGGGAGAGCTGGTAGTTCTTCCATGAGGCCTGCGAGTCAGGCGGTGACCACGATCTCGGGCGAGTGGTCTATGCCATGACTCGGCAGGAGGCCTAAGACTCACCAGATATGGTTGCAGGTGCACTTCTTGTTTATGATTTAGAGGCATTTGCACTTGCTAGATCCAGGATCCACATTCTTTCATTTCACCGCATTTGGCATGTAGGCGCATTGTGTTAGGGAGTTCTTGCGGTGTGGGCTAGAGATGAGTACACCTCTAGGTAGCACTTCTGTTATTGGTGAGGTATCTGAGGGTGCTTAGTTAAGGTTGATCAAGTAGAAGTGGCGGCACTGATTGTATTACAGTTGAGAGAGATAGATGTGATTTTAGGTATGGATTGGCTCACTGCCCATAGGGCCATCATGAACTGTTACACTAAGGAGGTAGTATTAGAATCTCCTGGTCAGCCTAGAGTAGTATTCAGAGGAATTAGTCAGGCAGTGCCAGCTAGGATGATATCCTTCATAAGTGCATTGAGGTTGATACAGGGAGGAGATGAGACTTATCTGGCCCACATCATTGATACTAGGGTGGAGCAGAGCGTTCAGGACATTCCAGTGGTTAAGGAATTCTGAGATGTGTTTCCCGAGGAGTTACCTGGTTTACCACCAGATCGAGAAACAAAGTTCACAATTGATTTGGTTCCAAGTGCTACTCCTATATCCATTCCCCCATATAGGATGGCACCTGTGGAACTGAAGGAGCTGAAAACTCAGTTGCAAGAGTTGTTGGAAAAGGGTTTTATAAGGCCCAGTGTTTCACCTTAGGGAGCGCCAGTGTTGTTTGTGAAGAAGAAGGATGGAACTTTGAGGTTATGCATCGATTATAGGCAGCTTAATCGGGTGACCGTGAAGAACAAGTATCCGTTGTTGAGAATTGATGACTTGCTTGACCAGTTGCAGGGAGCTCAGGTATTTACTAAGCTAGATCTGATATCAGGGTATTACCAGTTGAAGATAGCGGAGGCTGATATACCTAAGAGTGCATTCGGGAGGCGGTATGGGCCTATGAGTTCTAGTGATGCCGTTTGGGTTAACTAATGCCCGCAGCTTTTATGGCCTTGATGAATAAGGTGTTCCAGCCCTACCTGGATCGATTTGTAATTGTATTCATTGACGATATCTTGGTGTATTCAAAGAGTAGAAAGGAGCATGCTGAGCATTTGAGAGTTATCTTACAGATTATGAGAGAGAAACAATTGTATGCCAAATTTAGTAAGTGTGAATTTTGGTTAGATCAAGTTGAATTTCTGGGACATATAGTAACTAGAGATGGCATACAGGTAGATCCAAAGAAGGTAGAGGCAGTTATGAATTGGGAAGCTCCGAGAAATGTGTCTGAGATCCGAAGCTTCCTAGGATTAGCCGGATATTACCGAAGATTTATCGAGGGGTTTTCCTTGATCTCGGCCCCTCTGACTAAACTTTTGAGGAAGAATGTAGTGTTTAGATGGAGTGAGGAGTGTCAGAAGAGCTTTGAGGAGTTAAAACATCGGCTGACTACTGCACCGGTGTTGACTATTCCATCAGGGATTGGAGGATGTGTGGTATATAGTGATGCTTCGCATCAAGGTTTGGGATGTGTACTGATGCAGCATGGCAAGGTGATCGCCTATGCATCGAGACAATTAAGGTCTCACGAGATCAATTATCCGATACATGATTTAGAGCTAGCTGCAGTTGTCTTTGCTCTAAAGATTTGGAGACATTATTTGTATGGGGAGACCTTCCAGATATATACTGATCATCAGAGTCTGAAATACTTGATGAGTCAGAAGGAGCTAAACTTGAGGCAAAGGAGGTGAATTGAGTTATTAAAAGATTATGATTGTACTATTGAGTATCACCCAGGGAAAGCTAATGTGGTGGCAGATGCTTTGAGCAGGAAGTCTAATGCTAGTACAGCTCAGATTCAGTTATCGAGGTTACCTAATCTGTTTCATTTGAGAGCTCTAAATGTAGAGTTGAATCTGGAGCAAGATGAGGCACTAGTTGCTACTTTGAAGTTGAGGCCAATGCTACATGATAGAATCAGAATAGTACAGAACAAAGATCCCAATATAGTAAAGTTTATAGAGAAAGTGAGGGCAAATCCGGAGTCCGAGTTTGAGTTTAGAGATGAGACTTTGTGGTTGAGACATAGGCTATGTGTACCTAATGTGGATGATTTGAGGAAGGAGATCCTTGAGGAAGCTCATATGGCCGCCTATGCTATGCATCCTGGTACTACCAAGATGTTTAACACATTGAAGCAACATTTTGGTGGCACAGGATGAAGAAGCAAGTGGTGAGTGCGTGTCAAGATGTATGGCGTGCCGTAGTGAAGGCGAACACCGGGCTCCGATGGGAAGTTGAATTCATTGCCCATTCCAGAGTGGAAATGGGAACGGATCACTATGGACTTCATCATGGGTTTGCCTAAGACTCCGAGGCAGCATGATGCTATTTGGGTCATAGTGGACCGGTTGACTAAATCGGCCCATTTCTTACCAGTGAGAGAGAATAACTCACTTGATCAGTTGGCCCAAAAGTATGTGAATGAGGTGGTGAGACTGCATGGAGTACCAGTGTCTATAGTATCGGACAGGGATCCGAGATTTACTTCGAGATTTTGGAAGAGCTTACAGACTGCCATGGGAACTAAATTGAACTTCAGTACAACATTTCATCCTCAGACAGATGGACAGAGCGAAAGGACAATTAAAACTGTTGAGGATATGCTCAGGGCTTGTGTATTGGAGTTTAGAGGAGCTTGGGATCAATATATGGCGTTGATTGAGTTTGCCTACAATAACCACTACCACAGTAGTATCGGAATGGCACCGTACGAGGTACTGTACGGTAGGAAATGTCGGTCGCCATTGTATTGGGATGAAGAGGGCTTGAGAATGATGGAAGGCCCAAAGTTGATACAGGACACAGTGGATAAGGTGAAGTTGATCCGAAGCCGAATCAAAGCGGCTTAGGATAGGCAAAAGAGTTATGTGGATCAACATCGACGTGATATGGAGTACAGTGTAGGAGATAGAGTATTTTTGAGAGTGTCACCCTGGAGGGGAGTTTTTAGATTTGGTAGAAAGGGCAAGTTTGCCCTAGGTACATTGGTCCTTATGAGATCATTGAGAGGATAGGACCTTTGGCCTATAAGTTGGCTTTACCAAATGAGATGTCTCAATTGCATAATGTCTTCCATGTGAGTATGCTCCGAAGGTACCGATCGGATCCGACACATGTGATACCAGTTCAGGAGATTGAGGTTGCTAGTAACTTAAGCTATGTTGAGGAGCCGATCAAGATTATGGGATCACGGATTAAGCAGTTGAGGAACAAGGTTATTCCATTGGTAAAAGTCCTTCGGAGGAACCACTCGACTGAAGAAGCAACATGGGAGACAGAGGAGCATATGAGGAGACAATATCCCCACCTATTCGAGCAAGCAGGTAAGAATTTCGAGAACAAAATTTCTTTAAGGAGGGGAGAGTTGTAACATGCCATTGCTAGTGGAAAGGGGTAGGTTGGTAAATGTGAGTGACTAATGAGAGTTAGGAATGTATTCAACATGTTCATGTATAACTTGCTACATACTTAGACTTGATTGTTGCACATGAAAATACTTGTACATGCATTCATGAATAATTCCGGGTATAATTGGAATGATTTGAGAATCTTGAATGTTATTATATTGAAAATTTTATGGGTTAGTGAGATCTTGATGTTTTGAATTTTAGTGGAATTATTGTATTTGTATATGTTGGGGAAGTTATGGAGTATTGAGAGAGATATATTTATAGTAGGGAACAAGAAAGAAATTAAATAAAGATTTGGAGATAGTTGGGTTGTAAAGATGATTGTTGTATTGGAAAGAGGGGAACTAAATGAAGTTAGTTTCCAAAGAAACTAAGTTAGGGTTTAATCATTTAGAAAGTGACATGTGTCACTTAGACCTTGTACTCTAGCTAGAAGTAGGTCACTATTCCTTGAGAGTTGGCAGGTTAAGTCTTGTCCAAGTCCCTTCTTTACTTTCATCTTTTTAAAACTTCTCTCTTCGAAACACAGAATTTTCTAGCAAAATATCTTCTAAGGGACTCTTGAGTTCTTCCTTCTTTCACCAACCTTACTTTGCCATGTGTGTCATCTACTCTAAGGAAAAACCAGAAGCTGATTATTTCACTCAGTGGAGTACGAAAACGTGTGGAGTTTAGGGCTTGAAGATTTTGGAGTTTTCAGCAGTTAAGTGTTAGAGAATCCCTCACTGTTGGGGGTTTGAGAAATAAAGCTGATAGGTGATTAGATTGATCAACCCGCTAACCAAGGATCTGTAGGAGCCAGTAGAGAGTCCTCGGTACCTCGATCGAGGGTTGCCTCTAGAGTTCGAGAGAAGGAGAGGAGGTATGATAGGCTTGAGCGTGGAGCTGTTGACTTTATGGCGGCCTGAGACCTGCCGAGGCCGAGGGATGGTTAGAGAGACGAGAGAGTATTTGATCGGATGGATTGCGAGCCCGATGAGAGGTTCGATTATCGATGTCTCTCTTGCAGGGCCCAGCTTACCAGTGGTGGAAGACTGTTCCAGGCAGTACCACCAGGCCTTGTTTATTAAAGTGGGAAGACTTTATGAGAGTCTTCAAAGACAACTACATGCCTAAGGTCTACTTGGACATGAAGATGCAAGAGTTCTTGGAACTAAAGCAGGGCAAGATGTCAGTGGCGGACTATGAGGTCCGATTTAATGAATTGATGGGTTATGCTACCGTTCTGATTCCTATAGAGGAAGACAAGTGCAGGAGGTTTGAGAATGGGCTTAATATGGAGATCAGATCAAGGTTGGCGAGGTCAGATATGGGCACTTTCACTAAGTTGAGAGCTGCCTCAATCAGAATTGAACAGCTAATGAAAGAGAAGCAAGTAGAGATCGGGCAAGGTCCAGAGGAAAGAGGCTAGTGAGAGTCAAGCGATTCTGGCGGGAGTTTTAGTAAGCGCGAGTAGACCATTGAGATCATCGTGGATTTAGACATCCGGAGCGGAATGAGAGGTAGATCTACCTGCATGGTGGGGGCGAAGTATAGTACAAAATCAGCGGCCCCATGTGAGTATTGTGGAAAAAGGCACGGTGGAGAGTGTTGAGAAATGTGACAGAGCTTGTTTGGCTTGTGGCTCCTTGAACACAAAATCGAATTGTCCGGTTGTTCTTGGAACCACGTGCAGTGTTAGTGGGAGATCGGAGGATGATCTCTGATTCAATGAGAAGAGAGGTGGTGGATCGGACAGAGGTAGAGGTAGAGATAGAGGAGAGCTGGTAGTTCTTCCATGAGGGCTGCAGTCAGGCGATCGACCACGATCTCGGGCCGTGGTCTATGCCATGACTCGGCAGGAGGCCCAAGACTCACCAGATGTGGTTGCAGGTGCACTTCTTGTTTATGATTTAGAGGTATTTGCACTGCTAGATCCAGGATCTACACATTCTTTCATTTTACCGCATTTGGCATGTAGATTGCATTGTGTTAGGGAGTTACTGCAGTATGGGCTAGGGGTGAGTCATTCTGGTAGCACTTCTTGTTATTGGTGAGGTATGCAAGGGTGCTTAGTTAAGGTTGATCAAGTAGAGTGAAGGCGAACTGATTGTATTACAGTGAGAGAGATAGATGTGATTTTAGGTATGGATTGGCTCCTTGCCCATAGGGCCATCATGAACTGTTACACTAAGAAGGTAGTATTAGAATCTCTGGTCGACCTAGAGTAGTATTCAGAGGAATTAGTCAGCAAAGTGTCATTAGGATGATATCCTTCATGAGTGCATTGAGGTTGTCTGAGGAGGATATGAGGCTTATCCGCCCACATCATTGATACTAGGGTGGAGCGAGGCGTTCAGGACATTCCGATGGTTAAGGAATTTTGAGATGTGTTTCAGGAGTTACGGTTTACCACCGGATCGAAAGCGAGTTCACAATTGATTTGGTTCCAATCTTTGCTCTATATCCATTCCCCATATAGGATGGCTTTGTGGAGCTGAAAGGAGCTTCGATTGCAAGAGTTGTTGGAAAAGGGTTTTATAAGGCCCGATGTTTCACCTTGGGGCGCTTGTGTTGTTTGTGAAGAAGAAGGATGGAACTTTGAGGTTATGCATCGATTATAGGCGCTTAATCGGGTGACCGTGAAGAACAAGTATCCGTTCTGAGAATTGATGACTTGCTTGACCGATTGCAGGAGCTCGGTATTTACTAAGCTAGATCGAGATCGGTATTACCGATTGAAGATAGCGGAGGTGATATACCTAAGAGTGCATTGAGGGCGGTATGGGCCTATGAGTTCCTAGTGATGCCGTTTGGGTTAACTAATGCCGGGTGACTTTTATGGACTTGATGAATAAGGTGTTCCAGCCTTACGGATCGATTTGTAATTGTATTCATTGGCGATATCTTGGTGTATTCAAAGAGTAGAAAGGAGCATCTTGAGCATTTGAGAGTGATCTTCAGATTATGAGAGAAACAATTGTATGCCAAATTTAGTAAGTGTGAATTTTGGTTAGATCAAGTTGTATTTACGGGACATAGTAATGGCGGAGATGGCATCTTGGTAGATCCAAAGAAGGTAGAGGCGATTATGAATTGGGAAGCTCAGAAATGTATGCGAGATCCAAGCTTCCTAGGATTAGCCGGATATTACCGAAGATTTATCGAGGGATTTTCCTTGATCTCGGCGCCTCTGACTAAACTTTTGAGGAAGAATGTAGTGTTTAGATGGAGTGAGGAGTGTCAGAAGAGCTTTGAGGAGTTAAAACATCGACTGACTACCGCACCGGTGTAGACTATTCCATCAGGGATTGGAGGATGTGTGGTATATAGTGATGCTTCGCATCAAGGTTTGGGATGTGTACTGATGCAGCATGGCAAGGTGATCGCCTATGCATCGAGACAATTAAGGTCTCACGAGATCAATTATCCGATACATGATTTAGAGCTAGCTGCAGTTGTCTTTGCTCTAAATATTTGGAGACATTATTTGTATGGGGAGACCTTCCAGATATATACTGATCATCAGAGTCTGAAATACTTGATGAGTCAGAAGGAGCTAAACTTGAGGCAAAGGAGGTGGATTGAGTTATTAAAAGATTATGATTGTCTTATTGAGTATCACCCAGGAAAGCTAATGTGGTGGCGGATGCTTTGAGCGGGAAGTCTAATGCTAGTACATTTCGATTAGATTATCGAGGTTACCTAATCGATTCATTTGAGAGCTCTAAATGTAGAGTTGAATCTGGAGCAAGATGAGGCACTAGTTGCTACTTTGAAGTTGAGGCCAATTCTACGTGATAGAATCGTAAAAGCATGAACAAAGATCCCTATATAGTAAAGCTTATAGAGAAAGTGAGGGCAAATCCGGAGTCCAGAGTTGGAGTTGAGAGATGAGACTTTGTGGTTGAGACATAGGCTATGTGTACCTAATGTGGATGATTTGAGGAAGGAGATACTTGAGGAAGCTCATATGGCCGCCTATGCTATGCATCCTGGTACTACCAAGATGTATAATACATTGAAGCAACATTTTGGTGGCACAGGATGAAGAAGCAAGTGGTGATGCGTGTCAAGATGTATGGCGTGCAAGCCAGTGAAGGCGAGCACTAGGCTCCGATGGGAAGTTGAATTCATGGCCCATTCAGTGGAAATGGGAGCGGATCACTATGGACTTCATCATGGGTTTGCCT
The DNA here is from genome assembly GCA_029891385.1 of Erythroxylum novogranatense. Lineage (NCBI taxonomy): Eukaryota > Viridiplantae > Streptophyta > Magnoliopsida > Malpighiales > Erythroxylaceae > Erythroxylum > Erythroxylum novogranatense. The sequence continues at coordinate 45,366,496 of CM057224.1, read as the reverse complement.
AAGACTCAGAAAGCGTGATGCTATTTGGGTCATAGTGGACGGTTAACTAAATCGGCCCATTTCTTACCGGAGAGAGAATAACTCACTTGATCAGTTGGCCCAAAAGTATGTGAATGAGGTGGTGAGACTGCATGGAGTACCAGTGTCCATAGTATCGGACAGGGATCCGAGATTTACTTCGAGATTTTGGAAGAGCTTACAGACTGCCATGGGAACTAAATTGAACTTCAGTACAACATTTCATCCTCAGACAGATGGACAGAGTGAAAGGACAATTAAAACTGTTGAGGATATGCTCAGGGCTTGTGTATTGGAGTTTAGAGGAGCTTGGGATCAATATATGGCGTTGATTGAGTTTGCCTACAATAACCACTACCACAGTAGTATCGAAATGGCACCGTACGAGGCACTGTACGGTAGGAAATGTCGGTCGCCATTGTATTGGGATGAAGAGGGCTTGAGAATGATGGAAGGCCCAGAGTTGATACAGGACACAGTGGATAAGGTGAAGTTGATCGAAGTCAGAATCAAAGCGGCTCAGGATAGGCAAAAGAGTTATGTGGATCAACATCGACGTGATATGGAGTACAGTGTAGGAGATAGAGTATTTTTGAGAGTGTCACCCTGGAGGGGAGTTTTGAGATTTGGTAGAAAGGGCAAGTTGAGCCCTAGGTACATTGGTCCTTATGAGATCATTGAGAGGATAGGACCTTTGGCCTATAAGTTGGCTTTACCAAATGAGATGTCTCAATTGCATAATGTCTTCCATGTGAGTATGCTCCGAAGGTACCGATCGGATCCGACACATGTGATACCAGCTCAGGAGATTGAGGTTGCTAGTAACTTAAGCTATGTTGAGGAGCCGATCAAGATTGTGGGATCACGGATTAAGCAGTTGAGGAACAAGGTTATTCCATTGGTAAAAGTCCTTTGGAGGAACCACTCGACTGAAGAAGCAACATGGGAGACAGAGGAGCATATGAGGAGACAATATCCCCACCTATTCGAGCAAGCAGGTAAGAATTTCGAGGAAGAAATTTCTTTAAGGAGGGGAGAGTTGTAACATCCCATTGCTAGTGGAAAGGGGTAGGTTGGTAAATGTGAGTGACTAATGAGTGTTAGGAATGTATTCAACATGTTCATGTATAACTTGCTACATACTTAGACTTGATTGTTGCACATGAAAATACTTGTACATGCATTCATGAATAATTTCGGGTATAATTGGAATGATTTGAGAATCTTGAATGTTATTATATTGAAAATTTTATGGGTTAGTGAGATCTTGATGTTTTGAATTTTAGTGGAATTATTGTATTTGTATATGTTGGTGAAGTTATGGAGTATTGAGAGAGATATATTTATAGTAGGGAACAAGAAAGAAATTAAATAAAGATTTGGAGATAGTTGGGTTGTAAAGATGATTGTTGTATTGGAAAGAGGGGAACTAAATGGAGTTAGTTTCCAAAGAAACTAAGTTAGGGTTTAATCATTTAGAAAGTGACATGTGTCACTTAGACCTTGTACTCTAGCTAGAAGTAGGTCACTATTCCTTAAGAGTTGGCAGGTTAAGTCTTGTCCAAGTCCCTTCTTTACTTTCATCTTTTTAAAACTTCTCTCTTCGAAACACAGAATTTTCCAGCAAAATATCTTCTAAGGGACTCTTGAGTTCTTCCTTCTTTCACCAACCTTACTTTGCCATGTGTGTCATCTACTCTAAGGAAAAACCAGAAGCTGATCATTTCACTCAGTGGAGTACGAAAACGTGTGGAGTTTAGGGCTTGAAGATTTTGAAGTTTTCAGCAGGTAAGTGTTAGAGAATCCCTCACTGTTGGGGGTTTGAGAAATAAAGCTGATAGGTTATTGTCATTTACATGAAAAATTTACTTCATGTGTTTGTTCTTAAATACTAGGAAGTTGGGGAGAAATAAATTCAGTTATAGTGTTAAATTAGTTTTTGAGAAAACTTTTGGTGTTTGGAGACGTAAAGTGTTGAAAGTTAGAAAGTCTGGAAATTTCTCACTGAGCATGTTTCAGTATTTTGAACATAACATTTTTTGTAGTTGTCTAAATGAGATGATTCTTGATTTGGAGTAAACTATGAATATATGTCTGCAATTCGTATGAAGACATTGAATTTCAGTTCTGTCTCTAAGAGTCTCAAAAGTTGTCACAAAGTTGAGAACTGGGTGCAGGATGTTGAGAGTTGAGCGAAAATTTGTGTTCCAACTTCGGGAGAAAATTTGGACCTGATTTAGATAGATTCTGGCAAAGTTTCCTTCTGAAAAGTTGTAGATCTTTCTTTTAGCTTTCCAACGGTATAAAGTTGGTAGATTTTGGATATCGGAGTCAAAAGTTATGATCTTTTTAAGTGGATGCGTCTGAGACGCAGACGCAGAGACTGAGACGCAGACGCAGAAGAACAGATTGTACTTTTTGGGTCATAACTTCTTCGCTAGACCTCCAAATGACCTGATTTTTGAAGCATTGGATTCCTAACACATTTGTTTATCTCTCCACAAAAATTTATGGTCTTTGGTATTATATTGGAAATGATTGATCGAATCAAAGTAAGGGTACCGGTGGAAGGAGTATGAATTTGGATATTTTACTGATTGTATTCCAGTATTTTAATGATATCTTGTTCTATAGGATTCCTATTGAGGTAATTCTTGATTTGTAGTGAACTAGAGTAATAGGGCTGCAAATTATATGAAGGACCTGAATCTTGATACGGTCTCTAAGGTGTTCAATTTCTGGATGGAAGTCGGATATAATACACTGTTTTGAAGAAAGATCTGAAATGGTTCATTGGATTATGAGATTGGATTCAAATGGTTTATGGAGGGTTAAATCCCACAGAATGAGGCTAGTTAAGTGAGTTTTGATATTTGAATGTCTTGTGAAGAAATTGATGGATTGATACCCGGGATAATCATGAATATGCATTGTACATATTTCATCTCATTCATGTGCATTATTAAACACTTACGATTGTTCAAATTGTGATATCTGTATATGTTATTTGTTTTAGAGGAGCCACTGGAACGTCAACCTCCAGACGTTGCTGGATCTTCCAGGCATTAGCTTCGGGAGAAACTTGTGAGTAACCTAGATGGTCTCACTCAATTAATTGTTTTCTTTAGAATATGCTTTGAATGAGTTATTTAAGTGCTCCAAACATGTGAAAATTGTGAATGTGCATATGAATGCAAAAGTGTGCTAAGCATTTCTACTGAATGCCGGACTAAGGTCCGATGATAAATGTGATCAAAATGTGAATGTGCATGCATGTAATTGACTGAGATTATGATATGTGAAATACTCATTACATGTATGCATGAAAGATAAAGGAAGTTATGACTGGAGTTGCCAGGATAAGGAGCTAAAAGCTCAAAAATGTGAATAGAGCCTTGGGTTCGATGTAAGTGTAAGTTGACTTACACGCATTCAGTACCGATAAGTCAACATGTACATGGGGTGAGTTGACTTATGCAAGGACGGAACTGTTTAAATTGTACCCTAAAGGCAATCCCCTTTAGCGCGTTTTGTACAAAGTCGTATACAGACTTTATGAATAAATAAAGAAAGGCATATTTCATTAATTTGATATTCATGAACATTGTTTATGAATTGATATGGATCTTTAATCGAATTAATGAAGTCCATGATATTTGACATAGCATGAAGGAAATTATGATGCGATCATACTATTGAGATTCCTATCATGTGCAATTATGTCATTATCTAAATTATCCTAGTCATAGGATTAATGAGGCTGGACATCATTAATCCGGATAGACTAGCACATGTCATATTCCTCGATTGGATCAAGCGGTGGATCTCGAAGCTGTAAATATGAGATATTTTAGAATTGACATGTGGATGCTTACTAGCGGTCGTAAGTACATTGGATGATCCGTCATGAGATCATCACATGGATATCTTATTCTAATGTCGGTGATAATCTCATCATAGCAATGGTGCAAGTATCCTTAGACTTGAGGTACTCAAGGATATCTTGAATCTTGATCCGTGCTTTGACTCCATTCTTGTTGCCTTCCGGAGGTAACTCATAGGTGGTGCTTGGAGTGCAGTTTGAGGTATTGAAGGTAATTGAGTAGCCAATAAAGGATTCACCACTACGGAATAATGAAGAGATACCCGTGGCCTCTTGTAAGGATCATTACTTGAAAGTCTTTGGCCAAAGTAGATATGTCATGAAGATTGTCTTCGGGACATATATAGTAATGGATCTGGACAGAACTAAAATCACTGGGCTAGACTTAGTCTAGTAAGAGTTGACACTTTGACCATACTCATAACCAAGTGGGGTATAGGATGGTGAAAGGACTAATTGCACGATAATTGACTATGGAAGGGTTTGTGATCTGGTTCGTGATGAATACATCAAACCGATTACTTTCCGGTCAATTGGGGGTCATGATGTGTTGCTAGATACCGCTCATGACTTGCTTAGATTAATTGTTAATCTAAGTGGCCAACATAACCGGGAGCCTAAAGGGTCACACGATAAGAGTGTCTCGGAGAATCGTAAAATAGTAATTGGACGAGTTCCAATTATGGAGAGCATTAGGATTAAATCGATCCCGATGAGATTGGGATATGTCCCGATGAGATCGCGACATCGATATTGCTAAGAAAGGTTTAGGAGTGTTTCAAAGACCGGAGTCCGATAAGCCCGTAGGACCAACCCAGTTGGATTGGGACCTTAGCAATTATATATTAATTGATTAATTAATTAATTAATTAATTAATTAATAAATATATAAGCCATGTGTGCGTGGATGGTTGGAAGAAGCAAAAGGAAGTTTCTTGAATTTTGCTTAGTCATCAATGCATTAAATGCATAAAAGACAAAAGAATGAAATATAAAGATGTGTGATGCTCGTTCATGTAGAGGGATATCGATGCTCCTTTCTTCTTTGTCTTTGAGAAAGGCTCTTGGAGAAAAGAATTTGGAGAAATTCAAAGAGCATCATCGTGGATTGCAAAGGAAGGAAGGAAAAGAGTTTTCATTCTTCAAGCTTTCCATCATCTTCTTCATCTCCTCTTCAACGTGGTTTCCAAGCTCTCCGGATGTAGGTAGGGTCTAGCAGCCTTTAATCTGTTCTAGCTATTCCCGGTCAAAAGAGTTTGACTCGGTTAGGTTCTCGATCTCTACGTGGATCACCTTTAGAGATAGTCTCTTTTGGCTATTTAGGTTGATGTCTTCATACCGATACCTGGATCCTGGCGTTCGGGAAAGTCCCGGGAACAAAAATTTTTGTTTTCCGCTGCCGTACATATGATGTACCTCCCGGGATGTTCCTACATTCGAGTGCGACTGTCCCCGATATTTACGAAGAGATATAGGACGTTATTCGACTAAGCTCGACATCCAGAAAGGGATGAGTTGGAAAAAGGCACTCGGTCATAACGACAATAATAAATGAAAGTGAGTCTCACGTGCATTGCCAATAATAATTGATGTGTGATTTATATGAACAATGTGATACATTGTGAATATGCAATGAAGTGAATATTATGTTATGTGTGATGATTTGATGCATGAATTGAGTGAACCATTGATGATGGTTACCTCATTGAGTTCACAAAACTCACCAAAATTGCAACGTTGTCTTTTCAGGACCGAGAGACAACTCTAGTTGTTAAAGAGGATCTTCTAGCCGAGTAGATTGCGATTGGAGATAGAGGTCATGGCTCAAAGGTCGGTCAGCTGGGGTACTTTTGGATGGTTTAGAAAATTTTGATTCACTTTCCTCATTCGCATAGTACTACTGTATTAGGTTTTCTGATGATGTACATATGGATATTGTGGACAGACGATGTAGACTTTGATTTTTGCGAAATGTAATGAGGAAAAAGTTGGTTTTAAAATATTGTGATCTTCTTATGATGCTTTATTCTTGAATTATGTTACCATGCCATAGAGAGGGATGTAGTGATCGATCGTAGCGTGCTCTCATCGTAGGATATGTGCCGGAATGACCTCCGGGTGTCCCGGTGGATACCCTGCGGTAAGGGGGCGGTACAGCATAGGAAACTTATCGCGTTGGAAACCTTAAGACAATTCTCAAAACCCGTATAAATTTTTTTTCTTCCTTTTTTCTTTCTTTCATTCTTATCTTATTCCTTTCCTTTCATCATTCCCATACAAAGCACTTCAATTCCTCATTCAGACAAATCCATCCTCAACCAATATCCCAATCTATTTGATCCTATTTAAATCATGACCATCAATTACACAAAATCTTACTAATCCTTTCTTTTGTCAATAGACACTTAATACACATACCTATATATCTGAAATTCATACACCATAAATGCTTTAATAATTCTCAATCCAATCATTCATGAATTACACCGTTACCAAAATCACATACACCATACCCAATTTCATACACAAATACATTTATCCAAATTTATCTAAAGCCATATACATATTAACACTAAAATCCAAATTACTCAAAATCTAACTTATACAAATTACGAAAACATGCAAGAAGTCGATCTGACATCTTGACTGTCTTTCATCCGATCTCCTACTCAAATACCTGGAGATGGGGATGAAAGGGGGGTGAGCTTATAGCTCGTAGGTAACAGTTTATAACAAATAAATAAGCAAAACCTTTTAAAAATGCTTTTCTTTTCTTTTCTTGCAGAAACCTTGTTTGAACCTATAATGCACATTCTCAAAATTTCTTTTCTCGCAGTGGTCGAAATCACAATTTCCAAAATATGAATGCATCAATCATAACACTTCACAATGCAAATGCACACATAATGACTCGAGAGTTCCATAAACACGACAAAAAATAGAATTTTTTCCGTAAACACGACGAGTTTGATTTCTCAGGATCTCGTGGCCTCTAACGGGCAGCCGAGAGAAGGCTTAAGGGTCATTATGCACGAGACTAACAAAACAAGTTCTCTCTTGCCCATACAAAAGCATATATCATGCTCAACTCAATTTATCGAATGATCTTTTTCTAATATACGAAATGCCATGAAATCTTTCGAGGCATAACACAAAGGTATTTTGAAATTCATCAAAAGTTCATGTATTGAATCAATAATGATTTTTCAAATCATTCATACAATGATGCAACATTTATGATGCAATAGAAATCAGAAAATCTCTTTTGTTTAAAGAAAACACTAGTGGCTTATAAATTTTATTATAAACGGTTACCCACCTCGAATCGATGCTAGAAACTTGTTCCTCGCTCCAATTTGTCCTTTGATTCCTTCTTTCTTCCAATCTAACTTTACCTAAAGCAATTTCTCACAAATTCAATCTCATAAATAACATAGTCCTTAAAATTGAACTTAGAAAACACTAATTTCACACATAATCAAGCCATCTAAATCACCAATTTTCAAAAACCCCAATTCATAAAATTGGGCATAACCCTAATTCATTTCCATCCAAAATTAAACCCATAATACTAAGCAATCACCAAAATTGACTTCATAATACACAAACCCATATCATTTTCCATGATTCTAAACCAACAATCTTCCAAAATTCACAAATCAAAATTTCAGGTCTTACCTCATCCTTCACAAATTTTCGGATTTCTTAGCTCATGTTGCAGCTCTCGTCATCCTCCACATTTTTCCTTCATGAAGAAACATGGAAAGCTTGCTTGAAGACTTTTAAAAAAATCAACCCTAGCTCTCTCTCTTTTCTTTCTCCTTTACCCATCCGAAGTCTTGCTCTCCCTTCTCTCTTCTTTCTCTTATTCTTATCTTGCTGATTTTCTTTCTAAGTGTCGTGCATTCTCACTATATATACTAAAGCTCACTCTTCTTATTTACCAACTTGCCATTAATGAGTGCATAATGTCCAATTTGCCCTTATATGTAAGTCTTATAACATAACAGCTTAAGTGATCTTCCAACAATGTCCTTCCTAAAACTGACATCTTGTCTCCTTATTTCGATCAGGTAGCTGAAGTCATTTGACAAAAATTTCTTCTATAGAAATTTCCCTCTATGTCTTACGAATCCATCGCTTCAAGAATCGGATCGATCGGAGCTCTATAGCTCAAGATATCTTCAAAATACTGAAGTTTGTTCTTCAGACCCGAGGCTGAACACTACACCTAACTTCCGACCCAAATTTGGAAGTCTTAGAGGCAACATTGTCAATCGGCTCCTTCAGATGAATTGTAGATATATGTCTCTAATTTCATTTGAAATAGAAATCACCTCATTTTGACCTCTACTGATTCAGAAACATTAAAATACTGAAATGTGTTCAGTGGGAAACACCAGCTCAAATCCTCTAAGAACACACTCACTGCACCCGTCCCACCTTTTCCACTTAATCTTTCTCACTTCATTTCAGATAGCTTTGATTTGGTGGAGATGAAGAGAAAGGTCTTATGAATCCAATGGTTCAAGAATCAAGTTATTCGGAGGTCTAGAGAAGAAGTTATGGTCAAAAGAAGCAACCATGTTTATGACCTCAATAGTATTGAACCTGTTTCGGGGAAACAGCTATAACTTTCTGTAGAAATGTCTGATTGAGGTGGTATTTGAATGGTTCGAAAGAGGACATGAAGAGATACAACTTTCATGAAGGTCTCAAAGGCCAAATCTTTCATCTGTGGGGTCAAAAACAAAAGCAGACGATGATGACATCATCAGACGATACAGATTGGGAAAATTGCTATAACTTTCCCTACGGATATCGAATTAAGGATTTATTTATATGTATGGAAAGATAATTTCAAGAGCTAAAACTCTTATAAAGACCTCAAAGGCCAATTCCAACGTTTTAAGGGTAGAAAATGGATCATAAGGTAGCAATATATAGTAACTAAGACGGTCAAACTGAGACGCAAAAAGTCAAACTGAGATGATGAACAGTAACTGAGACGATGAACAGTAACTGAGATGGTCAAACTGAGACGTAAAAAGTCAAACTAAGATGATAGGCTGAACAGTAACTTCGTCTGACTTTTTCTCCAGAACGTCTCAACTTATAAGACGCATAACTTTTGACTCAGAACTCCAAATTTGGTAAACTCGGTGTCTATTGAAAGGTAAAAGAACCCTCTACAACTTTCATGAAGGCCTTAAAAATCAAATCGACCTCTAAATGGGTCAAAAACTCAACACAAACTGACTAGTCGATCAGCTTCACACTAAACAGCATCAGAACTTCTAAAAAATCATAACTTTCTACTCTCTTGTCCAAAATTTTCGTGCTTTATATCAATGGAAAGATAAAAACATAATCTACCAATTTCATTAAGACGACTTTGGCTAAATCCATCTAAATCAATACAGATTTTCCATTGAAGTCTCTAAACACCATTCCAACATATCAATTTCACATATCAACACATCAACTTCACATATCAACGCATCAACTTCACATATTCACCCACTACCACAAACTCTTCAACTAATTTATCTCAAACACAATTCAACTCTCCAATAAACTATTCCAAAGCCATTTCCCCATATCAAATTCAACACCAAAGGATATGCGCATACACATTTCTCTTTCACAAAAGTCATACACAATCTTACTCTTAATAGCGTTTTCAAATCAAGTAAAATACACTTAACTTTCAAAGATCATAACTTTCATTTCAATCAACTAGTTCATTTTGACTTTCATAACTCATACAACTCTACTCAAATTTCAAAGTCATCAAAATCAATCACTTCATTTATCATCAATCTCCTTTAAGCACAATAACATCTATAACACAATTCATATCTTAAACACTCATTGAATTCATTTTAATATTTCTAATTTCCACCGAAAGTTCGGGGTCCAACATGTTAGGTATCCAATACTTTAAAAATAAGGTCTATTAGAGGTCGGACGACAAAGTTATAGTCAAAAGAGTGAGACGTGTTCAGGTTTAGGAACACCAGCAAAGTCGTGATCACGATCGCGATCTGCGGCGTGGTCGTAAAGTTAAGATCATGCAAAGTCACGATCGTGACTTCCTCCTTTGCTTTTCTTCCTTTGACCTGTTTTAGAGAAGAAAAAAAAGACAAAACTTTCACTTAAAAAAAACTGATTAAGGTCATTCAAAGACCGTTTCGAAAAGGACTTCTAGACCTACAACTTCCATGAAGACCTTGAAAATTCTTTTTGCCTCTATGGGGGGTCTAAATTTCAAAACAATATAGTTGTCCCGAATGTCCCTCTTAAACAGCATCACAAACTTCCAATGATCATATCTTTCAACTCCATTGTCCAAAAATTTTATACTTTATATCAATGCAAAGCTAGAAAGATAAGCTATAACTTTCAAGAAGACAACTTTATCTAATTCACCTAGATTAATACATATTTTCTCCCGAAGTCTAAACACAAATTTTTCCCTTATGAAAACTTGAAACTTGCAATGTACAACTTGGAAAGTCATGAGCATAACCATTCAACTATGAACTTCACTTTATTAAGCTCCCTAATCTCTACTCATTTGACTTATCCCTTACAACTAATTCGCGTCATTCATAAAAATCCTATCTTTCCTTTTTCCATAATATCTCACTTATATGTATATACATATCCACAATTCATGTTCAAATGTCATCATCTCAAGATAACTTCTTCAAAATATATCAAATTCCAACTCAACATTATCCATACATAATTCATTAACAACAAATAAGAGTTTACAAAGCTTTAATGGCATTCCAAACCACATTACATCAATGGTATCCAAAATTCAAAATACAAAAGATATCAAACCCAATAATCCTCGAAATGCATCTAAAGTCTTGCTTTTGCAAAATCTAACTTAATACACAGAAACATTGCAAAAATAGAATGACGCCTCAACTCTTGGTTACTCGATCTCATTTTCTTCACCTGAAGATGGGACGAAAATGAAGTGAATCACACGTTAATATATTGAACAATAATATGATCAAGATACACAAGAAGGGGGGGTTGAATTGTGATAAACTTTTTCTTAATCCCCTTAAAAAAATTACTTGTTCTTTCGAAAACTTATCGTAAATCAATTCGTAACTAGTTTGAAAAACTTTGTTAATTTTGAAGAATACGATATAAGTAATATGAGAGTAGAAAGAAACACAACAGTTTATCCTGGTTCACCCCAAACCGTGGGCTACGTCCAGTCCTCAGATATCCTTCTGAGATTTCACTATCTCGAATTGTTTACAAGTATTCTTTCGATTGAGCCTCTCCGGTCTCTTTAAGAAGTATTATTTTACTCTTAGCCTCTTGGGCTATCTCGTAACACTTTCTAATTGAAAGAATAGTAAAGAGCTTATTACAATAGAAATGCTCTTAACATTGTTCACTGAAATATCGTTCACAATTTTCTCTCGGATAATCGAAAATCAAAAGTTGAATACTCGAGTTTCATAAAGTTTCATAAAATTGCATAAAGTTGTTTCTTCTTCAATCTCGACTCTTATTTATAGTCGGTCTTCAACTGTTTCTTGAATATCTCGCTTGATTCTTGAAGAAGCGGTTATTCAGCTTTGACTCAGAACTAACTCAAATGATGTTTCTTTCTTCGATCGATTTTTGTATCGGCCGCTTTTCTCTTGTAAAGCTTCCGCCCGCTTTCCTTGTATCACCGCTTTTCTCTTGTAAAGCTCCGTCGATTTTTGTATCGCCGCTTTTCTCTTGTAAAGCTTCCTCCGCTTTCCTTGTATTGCTTTTCTCTTGTAAAGCTTAAAATCGATTTTTGTATCATTTGTTTTCTCTTATAACGCTTTAAATCGCTTTTCGCTTCAATTTAATTTTTCTCCTTCAATTGTTTTTTACTTGCTGATTTTTACTTCACTGATTTTTCTTCGCATCGTCCATCTACTTTTCATTTGTATATTTCTCTTTGTTTGTCATCAAAATTATTTAATCGAAAGTCCGGTTTGACTTAACATTCTCCCCTTTTGATGATAAGAGATATTGTGAAATAGAGAAATATGAAAGGTATCAAATTATGAAAAGTATCACATATCTGAAGTATTAATAGATCAAAAATAACTTCTGCCTTCTGCTTTCAAAATTTCTTCTATCTTTTCCTTTCAGCTGATTCTCCCTTCTCATTCTTCCTTCTCCCTTCTCATTCTTCCTTCTCCCCCTATTTGTTATTAATCAAAAGAATTATTTCCCAGACTGCTTCACCAACTTTTTCAGCATCTTCTTAATCTTCTTCATTTCCTTATCAAGTTTCTGAACTTGTTTCTTTAAGGTCAATGATTCAGCAGCAGTCGAAGATTCTATCTCAACAACTTGTTTTTCAACAATAGCAACTGTTGTTGTATAAGCTTCACGTTTGAGACATGTGGTTCAATAATTTGGAGGAGAGGCGGAGGGACATATACAGCTTGATCAGGAATATCAAGATCATAGGAATCAAGTATACGTTGATATGTGCTTCCAAGCCAAGGCATAGCTTCTGTAATTGATTTGATCTCCCACAGAGGCCGATTTTGCAGAATGTTCTGTAAAATACTATAAGAACATTTTAAGTTCCCAATCGAAAAGAACGACATCGAATTTTACGATAGTGCCTCCCTGTGGATCATCTGTTGTAGCCTTAGTTTGGCTTGTTCCTAGATCTTGATAAATGCAGATAGAACTTCCACTTCTTTTCTCTTCACATGCTTCATCAATCAATTGCACTGCTTCCGCAATCTGATCAGAAGTCATGTCATCCAAAACTGGTTCTGGTTGAACTTTCAGCTTCAGTTTCTCTTCACACTTGCTTTCAACAAAATTTGGTGGTTGTAAATCAGGTACCACCTTGATTACTGTACTGTCCAGTATTGGATAAGAAGTAAGACGCTCTCCAAATGGCTCTGGTGGATATGGTTCTCTTCCAACTCTCTTCAGTTGATCATAGAAATTTTTATAACCCTATCTAATGATGTAGAATCTTTGTTATCAAATTTAACTGATTTGAAGAAGGCTTTCACAAATCTCTTTGGTTTGTCTCGGATGATGACAGATTTGGTCTTCTTCTCTCTGTGACAACCAATCATGTTCCCAATTTTCTCTTTGAAAAGTTAAAATTTGGATGGAACATTAGTCATCACACTCAAGACTTTTGACTAACCTTTTGTCCCATAACATGTGTAGCAATCATTTGCGAACAAGTGAAGATGAAAAGTAGTAGAAACTACTTCTTCAAACATTGGATTATCAAGGACATTGTGAGTATCCTTAAGATTACCGATGAATGACTTCCACATTTACTTGATAATATCAACCGTGTCAATGACAGACTTTTTCGTAGTATCAACAATGATCTTTTCTTGCTGCACCTTCTTAGACTTTGTTTCGTTGTTGAACTTCCTTCTTTGTTGCACTCATTTTCTTTCCCTTGGTGACTTTGTAGGTTGCTTTTTTGCTTTTCGTGTTCTTCTTTCCTTTTCCTCCACTTCCTTGAGACCGAAGTTTCAATCTTTTCAAGGATTGATGTTAACGACTTTGTAGCTCTTGATCCTTGCGATTCAGAATGCTTTGATTGGCTTGATTCTCTGGATTGGTGGCTTCTTTACTGTACGTTTTCGCTCTGGGTGACCTTCTTGCTTGCTTTGGAATGTCACCAAGAGTGGTTCCCTTTACGCTTCAAGTCACCGATTCAAAAATCGAACACTTCTCAACTTTGATTCTCGAGAATGTGATCTTGTTTCCTTCATGAAGATTTCTTGAAGAACTCCCCTCAATTGTTGCTTTTCTTGCCAAATCTGCTCCTTTTCTCGTCTCGAAAATCTCAGACCCATTTTAGCAATAGATGTTGAATCTATATAGCTTTTAACAGATATCTTCTGTCTGATTCCCCTTTCCAATCTGATGCCAGATTCTCTGAACACTCTTGTCAACAACATCCCATAAGGACAAGTGTTTGTATCCTTTATTGATTTTACCATGTACTGATAAATCAAAAATGGTAAATCTATTGGGTGATGATTCAGAAGATGAAGAATACATTGTTCATCCAGAGTAGTGACCTGATGTCGTGAACCTATTCTTGGTAAAACATAGTCACATAGAACCGCGAACAATACCCTTGCCTTTGGTACCAGCCAAGAGGCTCTCCTTTCAGTTGGGTTATTTTGTCCATAAAGTTGACGACTAACTTCATCTTCGTTCATCTTAAGCTTAGTCATTCATTTCTCCATATTAGTGGGTTGAACTCCATCCATCGGACATTCAGTGACTTTCTCCAGTAACTCCTTCGTTACTATAACAGAGTGTGTGTCTACATACGACACGATTGTATCGCTCATCGATTTAGTATTCTTCCGAACTCATAAAATTCTTGTAAATAGACTTCATCTCGTATTTGAAAGAAGTTTCTCTATCCTGCCGCCATTATCTCCGGCTCTATATCCATCTGTTCTTTTCTTAGTTCTTCGAAGTTTACCAATCTTCCCCAGCCTGATCCTGGATCAACTCGCAAAATAGGCTTGACATTCATCTTGCTGATTCTGATTGAGTAGGAACTTGCTTGAAGAAATTTCAGAGAGATTTTAAGAGAACTAGCAATTTCTGAATTCGGTAGAAATCCCAAAAGTCAGTTTTTAGGGATATTATAGCGAATTCTAGAACGATTGTACTTCTCGATGATCTGACAGCTTTTTCCCTCTAAAACTTTTTCTTGTGAAAGAAGTTTTATATCTGAAACCGTCTAACGCCGTTAACTCCACCGTTCCACTGTCTTTTCTTTTTGAAAAACCAGATGAATGGTCCGTTAACTCCTCCGTCTGTCTGTTTTGTCTTTATGAAAAACCAGATGAATGATCCGTTAACATCACCATATTGAGGTTGCATCTGATTTCTTTAAAGCGATCTTCACTTAGTGGTTTTGTGAAGATATCCACCCACTGATATTTTGTTTCTACGAATTGTAGACTGACGACTTTCTTCTGAACGTAATCTCTCAAGAAATGATGTCTGACTTCTATGTGCTTCACCCTTGAATGTTGAATTGGATTCTTTGACAAGCTGATGGCGCTGGTGTTGTCGTAGTATATTGGAATCTCTTCCTCTTGTATTGAGTAGTCCTTCAATTGATACTTGATCCACAATACTTGTGAACAACAACTTGTGGCAGACATATATTCAGCTTCGACAGTTGATAATGCAATCGAGCTTTGTCTCTTGCTTGACCATGACACCAGGTTTGGTCCAAGAAAG
Organism: Erythroxylum novogranatense; assembly: GCA_029891385.1. Lineage (NCBI taxonomy): Eukaryota > Viridiplantae > Streptophyta > Magnoliopsida > Malpighiales > Erythroxylaceae > Erythroxylum > Erythroxylum novogranatense. Next base: position 45,351,312 of record CM057224.1, on the reverse strand, counting down.
TGACAGCCACCACTCGTGCTCTTCCTTTCGATCCTATCACCGCATAGTCCGTGATCGCAATATCCATTCAACCTGAAATTTTACCTTTCTCATACATTAAGCAAAGATCAAGAGTACTGCGAGATATCTCAAAATTCGCTTTACAAAGAATATAATGAGATTCTCTATGATCGGCTGAAACCTTGCACAAGCATACATCAAGAGAATGTCAGTCTACTTGTCAGTAAGATAAAGCAAAGAACCAATCATCCCTTTAAATAGGGTTTGATCCACCTTCTTACCACTTTCGTCTTTTGACAATAAGTTTGAAGGATGCATCGGGGTAGACATATATTTAACATTGCACATATCAAACTTAGACAACAATTCTTTAAGATATTTTTGTTGATGGATAAAAATCTTATCCTTAGTTTGCTTTACTTGCAATCCAAGAAAGAATTTTAACTCACCCATCATGCTCATCTCAAATTCATTTTTCATCAGATTTTCAAAACTCATGCATAACCTTTTTGAAGTTGCACCAAAAATAATATCATCAACATAAATTTGCACAATAATGAAATCATTACTCAAGTTCTTCCTAAAAAGAGTTTTGTCTACTTTACCTCTAATAAATCCATTTTCTATAAGAAATGAACTCAGACGATCATACCATGCTCTAGGGGCCTGTTTCAGTCCATATAAGGCTTTATGAAGTCTGTAGACATGATCTGGATACTTTATGTCCTCAAATCCGGGAGGTTGCTTAACATAGACTTCTTCATCTATAAAACCATTCAGAAATGCACTTTTTACATCCATCTGAAAAGCTTTATGTCATGGCAAACCGCATATGCAAGCAAAGATCCTTATTGCTTCAAGTCTTGCTACTGGAGCATATGTCTCATTGTAGTCTATTCCTTCTTGCTGATTATAGCCTTGTGCTACTAATCTTGCCTTGTTGCAACTTACTTTTCCTGATTCGTCTAACTTATTCTTGAATACCCATCTAGTACCAATAATGGATTTCTTTTCAGGTTTAGGAACTAAGGACCAGACACTATTTCTACAGAATTGATTCAACTCCTCTTGCATAGCTAGTATCCATGCTTCATCTTTTAGAGCTTCATCAATCTTCTTAGGTTCTACTTCAGATATAAATGCCACGTTGGTTTCTCTTCTGAACTTGGACCTTTTTCGAACACCTTCTGAGGTTTCTCCAATAATTGACTCTTTAGGATGAGAACTTTTGTATCTCCAATCTTTCTTTAACTCCAAATTCTTCGAAATGTCTTTCTTTTCGTCATATAGTGTTTCTGATGAAGATACTTCTATGTACTCCGTCAAAGGCACCAGAATAAAGATCATTATCTGATTCCTCTTCCTTATTGGGTTGAGAGCTATCATCGAACTTGACATGAATAGTTTCTTCAACAGTCTTTGAGGTGAGGTTGTAGACTCTAAATGCCTTTGAGGTGAGAGAATAACCTAGAAATATTCCTGAAAGTGTCTTTGCATCAAACTTGTCCGAACTTCCTTTGTGTTCGAATAGTGCACTTGCAACCGAAAGGATGGAAATAAGAAATGTTTGGTCTCCTTCCATTCCACAACTCATAGGAGTTTTCTTGATATTGGTCGCAACAACACTCTATTCTCGAATATAGCATCTTTGTATTGATGCCTTCGCCCGAAATATTTAGGAAGATTCATCTCACAACATTGTTCTTGCCATCTCTTGAATCGTCCTATTCTTTATTTCAACAACTCTATTCTGCTGCGGAGTCCTTGGGGTAGAGAAGTTATGGAAAATTCCATTTTCTTTGCAGAATACTCTAAACTTCTCATTTTCAATTCTCCACCATGATCACTCATTATTTGGCTATAGACACTCCTTTTCATTTCAGAACCTCATGGAAAGGTTTCTAAAGCACTTGAAAGACTCATCTTTATGTGCCAAAAAAAGTATCCAATAAAACCTTGTAAAATCATCAATAATGAAAAGTCCATACTTCTTTCCACCAAGACTTATTGTCCTTGTTGGACCAAATAAATCCATGTGTAACAACTCTAGTGGTCTAGATGAAGTTACTGAAATGTTTTGAAGAGAAAGAGGTTTTAACTTGTTTCCTTTCGACAACTTTCACAAAAGAAATCTTTGTTAAAACAAATTTATGGCAAACCTTTACCAAATCATGTTTCAAAAGTTTTGAAATATGTTTAAAATTGACATGACCTAGTTTTTTATGCCAGATCAGTCTTTCTTCTTGAGAGATAAAAACATGAAATATTTTGAGACCGAAAATCGCCTAAATCAATTTTGTAAAGATTGTTTCGTCTTTTGGCGAAAAGAAAATAGAACCATCTTTGTTTCGACTTCACAAAAGTTTTGGTTGAATGTAACTTCAAAACCGTAATCACATAATTGACTAATATTTATCAATTTATGCTTTAGACCATCAACTAGCGAAGACGTTGTTAATGCATGCACGGGAATTCTTACCAATCTTACCAATCTGATTATTTTGCCCCGCTTGTTGTCTCCAAAAGTTACCGAACCTCCTTTCTTGATGAAGATCTAGGAACATAGACCTTTTTCCCGTCATGTGACGCGAGCATCCCCGTCCAAATACCAATGGTGTTTTTGGCTCTTCCAAAGAAGGATTTCATAGGAGATATTATCTTATTTTTAGGTACCCAGATTCTCTTGGGTCCTTTAGGTTAGTATGGTGTAATGAATGATAATAAGACGTAGAATGAAAACATTGATGACCTTTTGAAAACCTGATTGATATCTTTTCTTATCTTTTGAACAATTGATTTCACGTAATGCTAAGACTTATTTTAGCAAACCCTAATCCAGCTTTTATCACTTTCGGATGTACGCATTTTCCTAGCATTTCATTCATCTTTTTGTACTATCTCAAATTTAGCTAGATCAATCGAGAGATTATTGATTCTCGATTTCAACTGCTTAATCTCTTCTGATCTATTTATAACTTTGTTGTTATTCAGTTCCTCAACTTGCTTTCTCATATTTATATTCTCACTCTATCTCATGAGTATGTTTGAGGTTTTCTACATATTTCTTCTTCAATGCTTGTCTTTGTTTCGAATAGGATGAAAATCCTCTAACAATTACGAGTATGCATCTTGTATATTATCATGGCTAGAAGTTACCTCTTCATCACTTTCTTCTTGACTACGGACATATGTTAGCATGTTCTGACGCTTCTGAGCTTGTATCTGATTCTGATGAATCCAGATCCTCCCACGTTGCCATCATGCTTTTCTTGTTATCCCTACTCTTTTTGGGTTGTCTTTTCAACATTGGACACTCGGACTTGTAATGTCCCGGCTTATTGCATTCATAACATGTAATAGATGCTTTCTCGATTTTTCCATCGTCTTTGCCGTTGTTCCTTCTGAATGTTGAATTTCCTTTGGACTTCTTTTTCCACATTCTTCTTATCTTTCTTGAAATGAAAGATAGCTCGTCGTCTTCATCACTTGATTCAGATTCTGACTTGCTGGAATCATCATCCTTTGATTCTTCAATCTTTAATGCCTTTGATGTATTCCTCTTTGTCTTCTTCTTCTGGATCTTGTGATTCATTTGACCTGCTTTGAGCGCTATGGACTTCTCTTTCTTGGGCTTATCTTCTGCATCAAGCTCTACTTTGTGTATCTTCAACGATCCAAGCAATTCATCAAGCTTCAGTACGCTTAAGTCTTTGGCTTCTTGTACAACAGTTACTTTGGGTCTCCATCTTTTTGGCAGACTCCTCAAAATCTTTCGAACATGGTCTTGACTATTGTACGTTCTTCCAAGAGCTTTTAGCCCATTAACAATTGTTTGAAATCTTCCAAACATTTGATCAATGGTCTCTTCTTCTTTCATTTTGAGCAACTCGTACTGATGCACCAGAATGCTTATCTTTGACTCCTTGACTTGATTTGTTCCTTCATGTGCAATTGATAATGTATCCCACATTTCTTTGGCAGTGTCGCATCCATGAACTTTGTCATACTCGCTTCTGCTCAATGCACAACTCAAGAAAAATTTCTCCTTGGAGTTTAGTTGAAATCTTGCTTTCTGCTCGGCTGTCCATCTTTCTCGTGGAATTGGATTTTTATCATCATCTTCAGGTGTGTATGGTCCGTTCTCGATGATGTCCCAAAGGTCAATGTGAGTAGATTCAATAAACAATCTCATCCGGTCCTTCCAATAGTGGTAGTCTTCACCATTGAATCTTTGGAGGTCTTGGATCAAGCTCCTTCGCAATATCGTGTGTGATTCCACCATTTTTTAATTCACACTTTTTAGAGTGATTCTTGAACACCGTGCTCGATACCAATTGAAGTGAATCACACGTTAATATATTGAACAATAATATGATCAAGATACACAAGAAGGGGGTGAATTGTGATAAACTTTTCTTAATCCCTTTAAAAAAAATTACTTGTTCTTTCGAAAACTTATCGTAAATCAATTCGTAACTAGTTTGAAAAACTTTGTTAATTTTGAAGAATACGATATAAGTAATATGAGAGTAGAAAGAAACACGTTAGTTTATCCCGGTTCACCCCTAAACCGTGGGCTACGTCCCATCCTCGATATCCTTCGAGATTTCACTATCTCTCGAATTGTTTACAAGTATTCTTTCGATCGAGCCTCTCCAGGTCTCTTTACAGCAAGTATTATTTTACTCTTAGCCTCTTCGGGCTATCTGTAACACTTTCTAATTGAAAGAATAGTAAAGAGCTTGTTACAATAGAAATGCTCTTAACACTGTTCACTCGAAATATCGTTCACAATTTTCTCTCGATAATCGAAAATCAAAAGTTGAATACTCGAGTTTCATGAAGTTTCATAAAGTTGCATAAAGTTGTTTCTTCTTCAATCTCGACTCTTATTTATAGTCGGGTCTTCAACTATTTCTTGAATATCGCTTGATTCTTAAAGAAGCGGTTATTCAGTTTGACTCAGAACTAACTCAAACCGATGTTTCTTTCTTCCGATCGATTTTTGTATCACGCTTTTCTCTTGTAAAGCTTCCGTCTGCTTTCCTTGTATCAGCTGCTTTTCTCTTGTAAAGCTTCCGTCTGATTTTTTGTATCGGCTGCTTTTCTCTTGTAACGCTTAAATCGCTTTTCAAATTGATTTTCTCCTTCAAATTGTTTTTACTTCGGCTGATTTTTACTTCAGCTGATTTTTCTTTGCATGCGTCCATCTACTTTTCATTTGTATATTTCTCTTTGTTTGTCATCAAAATTATTTAATACGTAAAGTCTGGTTTGACTTAACAGAAAAGAGGGGGTGAGCTTAAACACATAATGGTCTTGTGTAGCCGTGAACTTAGGGGAGTCCATAAAGGAGCTCCATGCCACTAGCAAGCAAGCGGGAGAAGCATTTTATCAAAGTGCACTTGACTTAACATAAGGGACCACCACAAACCCATATAATCATGCATTTCATATCTTATAAACATATTGCACAAAATGGCTCATTTCTGAAACTTAATTTCATAAACATAAAGTCTTTTCAAAATCATTTTCATATCACAAGTCATTATCAAAATTCATATAGCAAAACATGTTGCAATTTTGCAACATTTATGAAGTAATTGAAATCATTTATAATCATTTATTCTCTTGATTTGGAAAAACATTAATGGCTCATTACTCAATTATAAACATGAAACCCACCTTGAATTTCTTTACTTAAAACTTTGCTAAAAAATGTCTATACTCTTGCTTCTCTTGCTTCCTTTGATTCCCTTTTATCAAAGACAAAATTTCCATTCAATAAGGATTCAAATTGGAGAACCTATAAGACATATTCACTAAAATTGATCCTAGAGTTCTTAAACCTATACATTTCTTAAGCTTTGTGAACCACAATCCTTTCAAAAATCCAAAAGATTAAAATCAAACTTACCTTGAATCTTCACCAAATAGTGAGATTGTTAGCTCTAATGGAATCTCTAATTATCCTCTTCCTTTTTCCCTTCTTGAACAACTTCAAAATCACTCTTTAAGAGTAAGAAAAACCAAAACCTAGCTTAGCTTTCTTTCTCTCCTTTCTTTTCTCTGCAACGACACTCTCTCCCTCTCCCTCTTCTCTCCTCTAATTTTCGTTTTTTCTTCTTCATTTAAAAGCAAGTCAACACCTTTTCTTCCAATTATGCCATTAATGATTGAGAAATGTCCAATTTGCGCTTCCTTATAAGCTTAGGTTCTTTTAACCTTAAGTAGTCTTCCAAAAATGCCCTTCATGCAATCTTACTACCTTAACACTTTAATTCAATTAACCTATGTTATATAATCTTACTAACATTAACATAATAATAACTCCAAAAATTAAATCCATCAAAACATCATAATTCATTTAAATCATGCTTAACTAGAGAAAAAAATATAGGGGCCAGCAAGACAGTACCATTACGAATTAGAAAAATCAATTAATCAAGACAATAACCACATATGATGTGTCATTAAACCTATGTCATATTATCCCTAATGATTACGAATTATTAGTTGCTACAAATGAATTTCAACATAACAATTACGGATAATATCAAAATTCTAGCAATAAGTTTGCAAATAACGATTCAATGAAAGCATTAAAATCATCTTTTTACAATACCCAATGGGTTCATACATAAACAATCGAATAATAACAAAAATGTGATTATCCATACACAACCTAAATCAATTAACATAGGATAACACAATTAATTTCTAATGAGAAAAAGAACCAATAAAAGCTGTGAAATACACTTAATATGGGTCATCAGAATTAATGTCACCTTCGAATCAGTGTTAGGATGTCTAACCCTTCGTGGGTCTCTCCCAAAAAAATGCTTCAGCCCCTATTAATAACCTGTACCAAAACCCTCTTCACTGCATCTCCAAGCTCTCTTCTATCGCAAGCTTCTCTCTACTATTCTATTTCACGCTAACTGACGTGACAATTAAAACATTTGGCCCAAACTACTATACACCCTCTAAAAACCTTGCAAACGTCTTGGCCTTGAACGCAGTCCTTGTATGCATTTAACATAATTGTCTGCGTTACGCAGACGTCGTCTGCATGAATCACAAACTGTGTTTTCTCTTTACGCTACTGTCGTTTCGGTCCTGAAATGTTGTTGCTTCCCATCTACATTGCTACATCATTTTGGTCCTCCTTTTTCCTACACGCTGCCGTATTGTTGCAACTTCCCTTAGCTTTTGTTCTTCCTTCTTCTCCTATTGTGCTGCCCTTAATTCAAGTAAATTGCATGTATTACATGCACAACTTTTCTGCTTCCTTGTAATGAGCAACTTGGAATTTTCTTATTTATGTTTTTTTTCTTTTTTCTTCTTGTCTTAATTTTCTTCTTCATGCTCTATGAAGACAATTGAAAATTAATCTTCAAAAAATGACCTAAATATCATGCTTTTATCTCACTTTAGCTCCATCACTTCCAAATTGTGCCTAAAACCACATATGAACTAAAGTGAGTATCTTAAGCAATTTTATGTCATTAATCGCTAAGTGTTATGAAATAATAAAACAATCAATTAAGCACATGTCAATTTCCCCCCACACTTAGCTTTTGGCCATCCTCGAGCAACGCATTAAAATTAAGCTCGATGACCCAAAAACATTGACTCATTCCCCATGTATTCCAAAAATACATAATCATAAATAAAGATGTATGACTTTAAAAAATCATAGCAAGAAGTCAACATTTTAATCTTTTACGCATGATCAATCGACATTCATCATCTTAAAAAACTAAGCAATTATGATTATGAATCATTGTTCGGTACACATGAATTTCAACATAACAATTAAGAATTATATTGAAATTCTAGCAATGGGTGTGCAAATAAACGATTCAATAATTGCATTAAAATTATCTTTTCACAGTACCCAATGAGTTCATACACAAACAACCGAACAATAACAAAAATTTGATTATCAATACACAAATCAATTAATATAGGATAACACAATCAATTTCTAATGAGAGAAAGAAACAACAAAAATGGTGAAATACACTTAACATGGGTCTTTGACATCGATGTCACCTCTGAACCGCTGTCAGGATGTATAACCCTCAATGGTTCTCTCTCTGAAAATACTTCAGCCTCCATTAATAACCCCTACCAAAACCCTCTTCACTGTGCCTCCAAGTTCTCTTCTGTCACAAGCTTCTCTTTACTATTCTATTTTACGCTACTCTCTCCATTTACTATTCACTGATGTGATAAGTAAAACATTTGACACAAGCTACTATACACCTTTTAAAAACCTTACAAACGTCTTGGCCATGAACACAGTCTTTGTCTACGTTACACGATCGTCGTCTATGTTTCTGTAGAACGTCTGCGTGAAACAGAGACTGTATTTTCTCTATGCGCTATTGTCGTTAAGGTCATGAAGTGCTGCTACTTCCTATCTACATTGCTACGTCGTCTTGGTCCTCCTTCTGCCCACATGTTGTCGTATTGTTGCAGCTTCCCTTAGCTTTTGTTCTTCTTTTCTTCTCTTACTATGCTGCCATTAATTGACGTAAATTGCATGTATTCCATGTCAACTTTTCAGCTTCTTTGTTGTGAACAACTTGGAATTTTCTTGTTTGTGTTTTCTTTTTCTTTTTTCTTTTTTCTTTTTGTCTTAATTTTCTTCTTCTTGCTCCATGAAGACAAGTGAAAATTAATCTTTAAGAAATGGCCCAAAATATCATATTTTCGACTCACTTTAGCTCCATCACTTCTTAATTGTGCCTAAAACCACACATGAACTAAAGTGAGTATTTTAAGCAATTTTATGTCATTAATCGCTAAGTGTTATGAAATAATAAAACAATCAATTAAGGACATGTCAGAATTCCTAAATGATGTCTCGGTTCTCCATCTTACGAATAAAAGATGAATAATGAATAAACTAGCTACTATCCACCTTAGGTTGCTTACCTTAAAAACCGAAAGAAGATGATGATGAATAAAGTCCAATTTGCTATCCACTTTCCTCTCTCAATTATTCTCATTGTGGAGCTATCTCCTTGCCATCATACACATTCCATCCTTCATATAATAAAGAGCTAAGTCAAATGGAGTGGAGCAGGTGGCAAGAATCGAAGAGAGAAAGCTGCTCCATTCTCTTTCCTTGTTGTATTTTTAAAATGTAGCCCCTCACTCACTTCAGTCGAACCTCCACTCTCTTTTCGCTCCAGCTCCCATTGACATTTGCTTCCCCTCTTTTATTTATTTAGTAGCTCGTGAAAAACAGGTGAGGCAGCTTTTTAAGGTAAAATGGGATAGCTGTTACGTTCCCCTCCTTTAGCCACACATCACATACTTTCCTTTATTTTTACTCTCAGTTTTCCACACTTCCTAGTAGCCAACAACTTGTCTTATTGCTCCACACTTTGTCTTAATGCTCCATACTTTATACAACCAAAGCTAGGTTAAAACACGTGAGAAATAGGTAGCTAATCGACAACTGGTTCCAATGGACAAATGTTCATTTGTTTCACATTGCTGAAATATTTCTTATGGGTGTGAGTGGTGTCTCACACCCATACATCATCTTGCATGGGCTGAGAGTGTCTCACATGCTTTTAATTCATGTTATTTTAATTGTTAGACAATACTCATGGCTAGCTCGTCTATCACATGAGTGAGAGATGTCTCATGGAGTGAGTGGTGTCCCACTCACGTGAGACACCTTACATTAATAGCTTGCATTACATGGGCATCTCACTCTCTATTTTTTATGCTTCGTCTTGTCTCCTCTTTTTGTAATCTTCTTCTTATTATATGAAGATAAGTGAATATTAATCTTTAAAAAATAGCCCAAATATTGTGCTTTTGACTCACTTTAACTTCTTTGCTTCCGAATTGTGCCTAAAACAAAGTGAGAATCTAAAGCAATTCTATATCATTAATCGCTAAGTGTTATAGAATAATTTCATAATTAATTAAACATTTATCAATTTTCTCCACACTTAGCTTTTGGCCGTCCTCAGGAAAACATTAAAATTAAGCTTAAGGACCCAAAACATTTACTTAATTCCCATATTTTTCCTAAATATATAATCATAAGCAAAGATGAATGACTTTCAAAAATCATAGCAAAAAATCAACATTTCAAGCTTTTACTCATGATAAATCAACATTCAATACCTTTAAAAACTGAGCAATCTAATGGCAAACTTGGAAAATGTTTTTAAACAAGATATGTTTATGGGCACACTCAACACCATTCATGATCATGACAATTCACAACTTTGCATATCATTTCATTTCTCTACCACTAAGATTCACATGCAAAATCATGAATCAATAGACTTTTCAAGGTTATAATGTGGGTAAAGGTAAGGTGAGATGTATTTGGGTCACATAACTTGAAAGCCATTATGCTAGTGAAACAAATTAATACTCAATATGGCATCAAGTGCACAAGTTAACACTCATAAACAATGGGATATTGTCAGCTATGACGAATACAATACTTATATTTCTTAACCTAATTCATCTCTCACACGCAAACCACATGAAGCATATACCAATCTAAAGGAATCACTCATAAAATTGATGACAATACATGGAAACCATAAAAGAGTTAGCCTTCCAAGCCAATATCTACCTCATATTCAGCATACTCTAATAATAAATTCATTACAACTTTAGGAGGATGCATTAAGCATAAACAACTTTTCAACACATATGCAATTTCTCCTTGCTACATTTATTTAAACTTTTTTCTTTTTTTCTTTCTCTTTTCTTCTTTTGCCTTTCTCTTTTCTTTCTATCTTTTCCTTTCTTTTTTTTCTTATAAAAATTAAAATAAACTATATCAACATGGGAATTTCAATAATAAGACATAAAATAACATTCCAACATTATAACCAACCACACACATATGGATACCTCCACACTTAGAATCTATAACTCCACAACTCAAAAATCAATAAATCTTCCACTAGCTTCAAGGCTTGAGAAGGACATTTGGTTAGGTTAAAGCATGTAATGTGACTAATGCACAAAGAAAAGGCAAATAAAGCTCAAGGGGGCTTATCAAAAAGGAAAATCATATAATGGGTAGGCTATTTGACTAATATAGTTCAAAAAAGCAAAGAAAGCCTAATCATATCCATGTTAATGCATTTGATAAAAATGTGGTCTCCAATAGAAATTCAAGACAAAATCAAGATGTACATGCCATAAAGGTCACATATTATCAAAAGATAATGAGACTGATATGAATCTGTCAGTCAAATAAGGCTTAAAATCTCACTGACTTTATATACCACTAGTCACAACTCTTCTAAAGATAATGCATATTGACCAATAACAAAAGCAAAAGTACATGCTAAAGTTGCTATGAAATTTTCTAGTCATTTCATTCTCTACTCATGACTATATAATCCTAGAAGCAATAGAAAACGTGCAAATGTTTGTTTGTTTTATTCTCTCTCATTTCATTGAAAACTTAAAACAAGCAAGAGACAAATTAACAACACACTTGCATATAAAAACTAAATGCAAAACTATTAAAGGAAAATAAATTTACTTCCCTTAGGTTGCCTCCTAAGAAGTGCCTTTGTTTAAGGTCACTGGCTCGACTCCACACTTCCCTATCATGAAAAAATTATGATCTTTTGGTGGCACATGCGGTTCCTCTATGTGAGGTTCTTCCAGATAGGGACTTGGTTGATAATCATTCCCATTCAAAATCTTCCCTATCCTTAAACTCTTAATCTCAGCTAAGTCCATGCACTTTGGAAAGATCAAGAATGTCTCTTCTGTTAGAGTAGTGCCCTAAAGGCAATCGCCTTTAGCGCGTTTTGTACAAAGTTGTGTACATACTTTATGAATAAATAAAGAAAGACATATTTCATTAATTTTTTGTTCATTATTTATGAACTGATATTGATCAATAAGCAAATTAATGAACTCCATGATACATGACATAGCATGAAGGAAATTGTGATGTGATCATACTACTGAGATTCCTATCATGTGCAATTATGTCAAGATTCAAATTATCCTAGTCGTAGGATTACCAAACTGGACATCGAATCCGGAGAGACTAGCACATCTCAAGCTCCTTGATTTGATCAAGCGGTGGATCTCGTAAACCGTAAATATGAGATATTTAGGTTGAGATGTGAATGCTTACTAGAGGTAGTAAGTACATTGGATGACTGCTATGAGATCATCACATGGATGTCATATTCTAATGTCGGTGATAATCTCATCATAGCAATGGTGCAAATATCCTTAGACTTGAGGTACTCAAGGATATCTTGATACCGATTCGCATTTTGACTCCATTCCTTGTTGCCTTACAGTGTCGCTCATAGGGTGATGATTGGGTGCAGTTTGAGGTATTCAAGGTAATTGAGTAGCCAATAGAGGATTCACCACTTCGTGATAGCGAAGATGATACCCATGGCCTCTTGTCGGTCATTACTTGGAAATCTCGGTCGAGTACGTATGTCATGAAGAGTGTCTTCAGTGACATATAAAGTAATGAGTCCCGTGATCGAGAAGCGATATCACTTGGACTAGATTTGACATAGTACCTAGTAAGAGTTGACACTTTGCCCATACTCATAACCAAGTGGGGTATAGCATGGTGAAAGGACGAATTGCACAGTAATTGTCTATGGAAAGGTTCGTGATATGGTTCATGATGAATATATGTTCATTCGTCAAACCAATTATTTTCCGATCAATTGGGGGTCATGATGTGTTGCTAGATACCGCTCATGACTTGCTCAGATTAAGTGTTAATCTAAGTGGCCAACATAACCGGGAACCTAATGGGTCACACGCATAAGAGTGACTTGGAGAATTCGTAAAATAGTTTTGGACAGAGATCCAATAAATGGAGAGAAATGGAATTAAATGGATCCCGATGAGATCGAGATATGTCCCGATGAGATCGCGACATCGATATTGCTGAAAAAGGTTTCCAGTGGTTTTTCCATACCGGGATCCGGTAGGACCGACCTCAGTGTGACTGGACCACTTCAGCATTTATATACATTTATATACATATATATATATATTATTAATTAATTAAAGAAGTAATTAATATATATATATGTGTGTAAACGTGGAAGGAGGAGAATTAGCCTTATCATCTTAAACTTTATATATATATATATATATATATATATATATATATATATATAAAGGCTAACGTGGATGTATGATTCACCATTAGCATTTAATGTCTTTAAGTGTTAAAGACAAAAAGGCTATGAAGTAAGGAGAAAGCGAGATCATCGTGGGTTTAAGAAAGGGTTTCTAAAATCCATAGCTTCCTCTCTTCATCATCGATCATCACTCTCCAAGCTTCATCCTCCTTCTTTTCATCGTTGATTTCTAGCTCTCCAAGAACAAAGGTAAGATCTAACAGTCTTTACTTTGTTCTAGCTATTCCCGGGTCAAAGGGTTTGCCCCGGTTAGGTTCTCCGATCTCTGTGTGGATACCGTTAGAGACGGTCTCCTTTGGCCGTTATGGTTTGATATCGTTATATAGACACATGGATCCTGGCTTTCGGGAAGGTCCCGAAATAAAATTTTTTGTTTTCCGCACCATGTGCATGTGATGCACACATCAGGATTTTCCTACAGTGGTATCAGAGCCACTTGTGTCGTATATAACGAAGAAATCATAACTAGGTTGGAGCTGCCTATTGGTTGTGACGATGATGCATGTTGACTGTGTTAATTTCGAAATCAGTATAGAAATATATTTTTCGAAATTTTCTTTCCCATATGTGTTCATAAGATGTTGTAGAATATTTCTGTGGAAGAACAGAATTTATCAATGTGATTTGATATGGTTTTGCTAATTTATTCCCTAATGTTCAGGTTGTTGTGTTTGTGCACATTCCTTGAACAGGCATGTTTATAAATTCAAGAATAAATTGTAGAATTTTTTTTTTCGGATTTTCTTTCACCAACATGTCTTTAAGATGTTTATGAATGTCTATGAAGATGGAAAAATGTTTTCGAGGTGATTTACTATTTATTTGAGAATTTATTGTGTGCTGCTGGGAATAACTGTGTTGAGGAACACAGATTCTACATTGGCTTTGTTGCTGAGGTTGGATGAGTTTTTGTTGGAAATAAATCCTGAAAAAATTCATGGAGCATGTTGTGAACATTTTTTAACCTCTGTAATTTACTCAGAATTTATTGAAATTGTTTCAATGAGTTTTTCAAGAAAAAGACAGAGCGTGGCAGTTTTGAGAAAATTGCTGGAGCTGTATTGTTTGGAATGATAAATTGTGTATTTCTCAATTCCAATGCCTTGAATCATTTTTAATGTGATTAAAAATATGTTAAATTGATGTTGTATTCTTTCCAAAATGAATTTCTTGAAATTGGGTTTCCAAAAATTTTCGGATGTCAAATATGTCACATTAGCATCTCGTTAGTGTATTTCGTTGTCTTGATTGTTTTGGCTGTCACAAATTTTGTGACCAGTGCCGAAGTAGTCTTGATAAAGTGTATACTACCTAGAGATACTTAGGGTGATAGTTTGATATTCGTAAAATTATTTGGAAATCTAAGTGAATAATAGTGTATTCATCAATTTCAAGTTTTTCATGTATATTATGATTATACATGGTAAGCATGATACAATGAAAGTGTTTCATTGGTACATCATAGTAAAGGATATTACACTTGGTATTGTGAATTGGAACTGCACGGATTGAGAAATTAGCCGATTAGAAAGCATTTCCACATATATAAGTCGACTTACACATGCATAAGTCGACTTGTATTCTCAGGTAAGTCGACTTACACATGCATAAGTCGACTTGTTCGTGCACATAAGTCGACTTGCACAATGGTATAAGTCGAATTGTACGTGCACAGTATCATAAGTCGACTTGCACAATGGTATAAGTCGACTTGTACGTACACAGTAGTATAAGTCAACTTGCATAAGTCGACTTACAACATGCTTAGGTGGGATGATGGATGATTATAGGTATAGACTCAATGTGATTGATGAAATGCCCTAAATCATTCCATATAGTCATGGTGACTATAATCCTACAGCTTGGATGAGACCAGAGCTTGATATCCCTCACACATAATATGAAAACTAACGCCTTCCATTAATATGGGGAGAACCAGAGTTCTTATAAAGTTCGGGTTGTTGGGTAAACCCAAGCTCACTCTATCTGGATATGTTCGAACCATGAAAATAAGATTTTGGATTAATGGGTTGGTTTTCACTAAGCGTTGATTTGTTGAGTAAACTCAAGGTCAACGAGAGCGGAGAGGCGAAATTGGGTAGTGTACATCGATGTGCGGCGCATCAAGAGTTGATAACCCAATGTTTGTGCATACATCACGAGTTGATAGCACTAGTCGATAATTGCCCCTGTGATGTAACTGGTATGACCGATACCTGCCGATTGATCTAAGGTGACTTGTTGGGTAAACCCAAGGTCATTTTAGTAATGTTGGCTGTCTATGATGCAATTGGTATGACCGATACCTACCGATTAACCTAAGGTGGCTTGTTGGGTAAACCCAAGGTCATTTTAGTAATGTCGGATATCGACCCACTAGGACATTTTGTCATAATGTTTCTTGGATTTGTAATGAGGGTTATGGATTCTTTGAAACTAGTGGGAGCCATATGCATGTCATGCAAGTCCTTATGATCATGCATGTAATTCTATTCTAACATTCTTTCTCTCTTTCTCTTCAGGTTGATTGAAGATGAATTCTAGTGTGAACTTGCGCTCACTTATGGATTCGAACAAATTAACTGGACCCAATTTTCTTGATTGGCTGAAAAATCTGATAATTTTTCTCAGATATGAGGAACTGGGCTATGTCCTAGATGTTCCACTTCCTGATCCACCTGCTGTTGATGCTTCTGATGAGGATCAGAAAGCATATCGTAAGCATCTCAAAGATAGTGACATGGCTACCTGCATTATGCTCGCATCTATGTCACCAGAACTGCAGAAGCAGCATGAGTCTATGGATGCTAATACCATAGTGTTTCTTCTTAGGGAGCTTTTTGATGAGCAAGCTCGGTCTGAAAGGTTCGAGACCTCGAGGCTACTCTTCACTACTAAGATGACTCCAGGTTCATCTGCAGTGCAGTATGCACTGAAGATGAATGGGTATATTGAGAGGTTGGCTGTCTTAGGTTTTATTATGGATTATGAATTAAGTTTTGACTTAATTCTAGTTGGATTGTCTGATAGTTATTCACAGTTTATGTTAAACTATCGGATGAACCAAATATCCACGACAATCCCTGAGTTGATCAATCTGCTCAAGACAGCAGAGCAAGCTATCAAGAAGGATAGCAAGCAAGTGCTTATGATGGCCTCTTCTTCTTCTGGTTCAAAGAAAAAGAAACTGAAGAAGAAAAATTCTAAGAAACCAAAAGGAAGTGCAGCCAAGAAGAAAACCAAAGAAACTGCACCAAAAGGAACTTGCTTCCATTGTGGCAAGACTGGCCACTGGAGGCGAAACTGTAAAGTCTATCTGAAAGAATTGAAGCAGAAAAAGGCATCAGATGCCTCAGCTCCTTCAGGTATGTTTGTCATTGAGGTTAATATTGTTTCTGACCATAACATATGGGTATTAGATACCGGTTGTGGCTCACACATATGCAATGATATGCAGGGCCTCGTGGGACGATGGGCAGCTCATGAAGGAGAACTAGACCTGCGTGTAGGAAATGGAGCAAGAGTTGCTGCATTAGCCGTAGGCACTTATTTTTTGTCACTCCCTAGTGGGCTTGTAATTAAATTGGATGAATGCTATTTTGTACCTATTTTAACAAAGAACATATTGTCTGTTTCTTGTTTAAATAGAGCTGGTTTCCATTTGACTTTTAGTAACAATGGTTGTTCTATTAGTTTGAATGGAATGCTTTATGGTACTGGTACATTATGCAATGAAATTTACATATTAGATATGTCACATCCAATTATGAATGTCAATGACACGAAAAGACATAAACGAGATAATTTAAACTCAACTTACTTATGGCATTGTCGCCTTGGCCATATAAATGAGAGACGCATAGCTAAGCTCCACAAGAGTGGTAGTTTAGGGTCATTTGATTATGAATCATATGACACATGTGAATCTTGTTTATTAGGCAAGATGACTAAGTTACCCTTTAAGGAAAGGGTGAACGAGCGACGGAGTATTAGACCTAATACATTCAGATGTATGTGGTCCGATGTCCATCCATGCTAGAAGTGGTTGTCTTTACTTCATTACCTTTATCGATGATTATTCTCGATATGGGTACCTGTATCTGATGAGATACAAATCTGAAGTATTTGAAAAGTTCAAACAATTCAGAAATGAAGTAGAAAACCAACTTGGGAAAAGTATCAAGACGTTATGATCCGATCGTGGTGGGGAATACTTAGACCAACAGTTTTTAGATTATCTCAGAGATAATGAGATTTTATCTCAATGGACTCCTCCTTACAACCATGTTGAGCCCGGGCCCCGGATCCCCGATTCCCGAGGCGGCCCCTCGGGTCACGCTGGCGACGGGCGCCCCATAACGTCGGACCCGATCCCAACATCCATACAAATACATAAGTGTGATACCAACACAAACATATACTCATACATTCTAAACAGGCATTCATCATTCCACATGCATAAACCAACTGTCATTTGCATTCAAAGAAATTCAATAAGTATTCTCGAAATATAACATAATACAAAATGAAAGTTAAAATCCAAAATACATAAGTATGCTCCATGATGAAATGCTGGCGGGCTAACCAAAGTACTAACTTAATACAAGGCTCCTAATTAGCTTGAAGTTTCCGATGCCTCGCAAGGTCAACTATCGTCTCGATCTGCACCTGAGGAGGGGAGAGTAATGGGGTGAGCTGCGAAGCTCAGTGGCATATACGTTTATAGCCATTGGTAACGAGCCACACAATCAAGCAATATACATATATCACTAGCAAATCAAAATTTATCAATTTATTCACATTCATATAAACATAGGTCATGCAATTTCTGTTTCTCAACATAACAATCATTATGCAACATGTCTATCAAATCCATCATGTGTTATGCTCAACAATTCGATCATGTATGCATAAACTGTTAGATCCCGTATTCGGAACCCAACTACTTATACGTATTCCCTCACTATGTACACAAGATTCCTTATGAACTCTTTTCATCCGTTGCCGAATATCCAATCTCTAATCTGAAAATCCCGATATAATTTTTTTTTTAATAATCCTTCCTCTTTCCTTCATTCTTATTCATCTTAACTCCATTTTCATGATTCGGGTCTTAACCGGAGAACGAAACGAAGACAAGACAAAAGTAAATTCAACGGAACGGAGGAAAAGCATACAGAAACGAAGAAACATACTGAAAACAAACTACGAAGCACATGAAAATCAAAGACTAAAGAATTGAATCCGAAGCAAATTACAAAGCAAATCGAAGGCTCAAAATCGAAAGCAAAACAGATTGAAACGAATCGAATCAGATAACAAAATGTAGAAACAAACGAAAACGGAAGCCAAAGCAACTCGAACTGAAAGGTATAAGGCGGAAGAAAACAAAACAAAAGCGGAAACAAAAGCACATCGGTTCAAAAGGCATAAGGCAGAAGCAAAGCGAACATCTCGAAGCATAAATCAAATAGAGCAAAGCAACAAGACAAGCGTGAGGGTTAATTCGACAAAATTCAATTGAGCTAACAATTGGACATTTTGGCAAGGAAAGGTAAGAAACTTGATGAGAAATCACTGGTTCAATTTCGGTGAATCGGAGGCGAACGGGAAGTTACAAGAAAATGTAAAATGACCAAAGGAATAGTAATTGACCATATGAATAGTAACCGGCCAATTTCCGACCCTTATATCTTTTTACTCCGAATTCCGATCAGGACATATTATACCTCATGTTAAAGATATCAAGTCCCTCTACAATTTTCATGAAGGACGGAAATTTCAGTTCCCGCTCTAAAGCGGCGAAAAACCCATCCAAAGGTTCAGCCCAAAATTGCCCATGAATAGTAATTCGGGAATCCCAAATGCATAATGGGCAACAAACTTAAAACGCTCATATCTTTTTCATCTTAAGTCGAAAACTAACCCATTTTATACCGTTTTAAAATTCTTAACTTGCTCTACAGTTTTCTGGAAGACGTCCAAAGTGAATTCCCTCATTAAGAGGGTCTAAACCTTAATTAAGTTGCTGCCCAAATTTAGGAAGATTTGGACAGCATCTCCCCTTAAAATGCTCTAGCCAAAACCTAAATCTAAACCATCCAAGCTCCAAACCTACACAAAACCACTTCAATCTTCCTTACATTCATTCATCCAACTTCAAACTCAATTCAACTCAATTGGCAATGTCACAATCTTAGTTATCTATCATTTGTTTTTCTCATTTCCAATTCTACAATCATATAACAATACATTTTAACTTCGAAGCTTTTACAATTGCAAACTTCAAAACCATAATAATTACATGAAACTAAACAAATACAATGCTTGAAGGGCATTCTAGCCTAAATACAACCGAAAAGATAAAACTGCATTTACAAAGAACAAACTAAAGCTTTGAGACTTCTAAACCAACAAAATGCATCGGATTTTCCTTAATCCCGATCGACGACCGGATTCTTGCTTGCTACCGAGGAGGTGAAAATTGGGGGTGAGCTCGACGGCTCCGTGGGTAATAACTTAATAAACGAGAAATACGCGAAAACCGTTATTCATTCATTCAATCTTTTCATACAAGTCACATTGAGAAAAGCATTTTTAATTTGTCAAAACTCTTCACGGAATACTACACTTCAAACAATTACAAATTCAACAAATATCAAACAGACATAACATTTCGAATGGTTTGGTTTGGTCTAACGAGACGATCGCACATTCCGCAAGATAGCGGTCATATGCGGCCCGTGAATGAGGGGAGTCTGAAATCGGAACTCCTAAGCCACTTGCGGGCAGCCGGGAGAAGGCTATCGAGAGGAGACAAGGTAATCGACTCACGGAGGGACCTAACCAAACCCATACAATTCACATATTCATGCTTAAAACAAACAGATTGCTCGAAGGAACTTTTTGAAATTTGACTTTCAAATTGTTTCCAAATCAGATCTTTATCAAAACTAATTCAAATATTACAAAGCATTGGAATTCATGTTACAAACCACTTACAATCCATGCTAACATAAATTCATACTCAAAAATATCACATATAAGTGAAAGATGTTGGACCAATGGCGGTTGACAAATTAAATCTCTTTATGTTTTGATAATAATAAAATATTTAAAAATAGTTAAGAAATTATTTCAGGTTTTAGTCAATGGAAGGATTAAGCAAATCGAGATGAGCAAGCGACTAATCAATAAGGAATTTAGTTGGGTATTGTCTTCTTGACAAAAATGGCATAAAGCACAAGGAAAGTAAAGGATTTGATGATACAAGTCGACTTAATTCATGGTTTGATTATAACTAGTTTATTAAAGCAAAGACAAGTCGACTTATATGAAGAAGTATCAAGACAAGTCGACTTCTACGTAACAAGTCGACTTATTGGAAAGCGGAGCTAAAATTTTACTTAAAATGATTAAAACAAGTCGACTTATTTGGTTCGACATTCGACTTATTTATGCATGATTCAGCTCCAACGGCTCTATTTGATAAAAATGGAATGGAGGTGATGAAGGAACGGCTATATCCAATCAAGCAACGGCTAGTTGAGCTCCAATGACTATATTTCTTCAACTATAAATAGAGGATGAAGCAAGGAGAATATATACAAGTTCCATAAGCTCAAATACTCTCTTGTTGCTTTACATTGCTCAATATTGCTCTTATATTGTTACTTATTACTTTGAGCATTTGTTCTTCAATTTTTACATTGTGTTGGTAAAATTGAGTGGCTAGAGGAAAGGTCACGTGAGGTAGGATTTGTCTTAGTAATACAAATCGTATGTAAAGGTTGCTTGAGCCGAATTCAAGTGAAGTTGTAAAAGTTCACACTCAACTACAAAGTGTGCAATAAAGTTGTTGGCAAAATCCTAAGTGGGAGCTTAGGTAGAGGGCGAGGTCATAGCAGAACCTCTATAAAAGCGAGTGTTTGATCTTCTTCCTTACACTATTTCATTTAAGGTTATTTAAATTACTTTTGTGTGTTTAACTTCGATTTTCTTGTAGAAATTATCAAAGAATTTCAAGATCTATTTTACCCCTTCTAGATCACTTACAATTGGTATCGAGCGAAGTATCGGGATGGCACACAACAACCTAGCGGAAGAAGGTAACACTAATAATCGTCCTCCATTGTTTAATGGTACTAATTACTCTTCTTGGAAAATCCTATGAAGTACCATATCATTAGCGAGGAGTTGAATATCGAAGATTATTATCTTGAACTCCAAGCCCTCCGAAGAAAATGGTGAATTGAAAGCGGAGCTAGAGTATGATGATAACGATTGAGGCAAGCGTACATCAACGCTAAAGCCATGAAAGCGATATATTGTGCATTAACGATTGAGGAAAGAAACCGGGTAAATTCTTGCACCATTGCTAAGAAAATGTGGAGAGACTTGAGTCACTCATGAAGGGACAAATCAAGTCCGGAGACAAAATCAATATGCTTCTCCACGACTACGAGATGTTCGTCATGAAGGAAAGTGAGTCAATTTCTACAATGCTTGATCGTTTTGCAGAAATTATAAATGGCTTAGGCAACCTGGGAAAGCACATGACGGATAGTGAGAAGGTAAAGAAGATTCTTCGTTCACTGCCGAAGGAATGGGACTCTCAAGTCACCGCAATTATGGAGTCGAAGGATCTCAACCATCTAGAATTCAATGCTTTGGTGGGATCACTCATCAACTATGAGATAATTCTCAAATCCAGAGGAGGTAGAGGTAAGCCTCAAAAATCCATTGCTTTTAAAGCTAACACCTCTTTTGATGAAAGTGATGAGGAATTAGATGAAGACGAAGAAGATGAGGAAATCGCTATGTACGCCAGAAATTTAAGGAAGTTCAAAGGACTTCTCAGAAACCGAAGGAAAGAATTAAATGGAGGAAAACAGGTAGAAAGAAAGAGATTTGGCGCGGAAAGAAAAACAAAAGGCTATGATGAAAAGAAAGGTAATGAAGAATGTTGGAGATGTGGAAAACGGGGACATCTCGCAAGAGAGTGCAAAAGCTCGTCATCAACATCGAACTTTCAGAAAAATGACAAATACGACAAAGGTAAAAAGAAGACTAGCTTGGTAGCCACTTGGAGTGACGATGAGGAAGCCTACCAAAGTGACGAAGAAAACAACTTGGCGCTTATGGCAAAAAGTTCATCAAGCAATGATGAAAATGAGGTAACACTCAATGACCAAGATCTACAAGATTCTTTTGATGCTTTACAAGCTGACTTTGAAGAAGCTATTGAGATTAACAAAAAATTAAGAAAGAAAATACGTGAATTGGTTGCTGAAAATAGTGTTCTACATGAAACAATTGATGATTTAGATAGCCCAAAAGAAGATCATTCCAGATGTCTTATTGAAAAGAAAATCTTATTTGCGAACTTGATAGACTTGAAAAGAATTTTCTTATGTGGTTGGAAAGTTTTTGGTGGAAATGCTAAGTTTGAAGAATTATTGTCTTTACAAAGATATACTATCTCTAAACATGGTTTAGGTTATGATCCATATAACGTAGAATGTTCTTTAATTTCAAAATTTACGAAAGATGGAAAAGTTGCACAATGTGTTAGATGTTTGAAAGATGGTCACATAGAACTTGTTTGCAAAAGCATTAGAAGATGTGTTAAGGTTAAGAAAATTTGGGTTGTTAAAGGCACAACACCACCAAATGTGGTTTATATGGCTAACCAAAATGGACCCAAAATGGCTTGGGTACCTATAAGAAAAAGGACATTGATATTGTAGGTACAAGCAAGGAATGAAATGCCGTCAAGCACTTGGTACATCGACAATGGATGTTCAAGACACATGAGTGGGGACAAGAATCTCTCATGGAAATCAAACCGAAAAATCAAGGATATGTCACCTTGGAGACAACAACAAAGGTAAGGTCATTGGAATTGGTAAAGTGGGTAAGGAACCTTTGCCAACCATAGACAATGTCTTGTTAGTTGATGGGTTGAAACATAACTTGTTAAGTGTCTCTCAACTTTGTGATATGAATTTTAATGTTAGTTTTGAATCATCACATTGCATGGTTAAGAAGGATGGTCATGTTGCATTTATTGGTTTGAGACATGGAAACACATACATTGTTGATTTGCATGATGATAGATCCTTTAACGAAAATGTTTGGTCACATTAGAAGAAAATGCATTTTATGGCATAGAAAATTAGGACATGCACCATTGCCTTTAATTTCTAAGCTTTCAAAGAATGACATTGTAAGAGGTTTGCCTAAGATCAAATTCGTTAAAGATCATTTGTGTGAGTCTTGCTTGAAAGGTAAACATGTTAGAGAATCGTTCAAACCTAAGAAAGAAATTTGCACATCTAGAATTCTTGAGCTTGTGCATATGGATTTGATTGGACCATCTAGGCATGCTAGTCTTAGTAGAAAACTATCGTTCTTGTGATTGTAGATGATTTTCTAGATTTACTTGGGTAAGATTTCTTGCAAATAAAAGTGATGCCGTTAATGAATTTACCAAGTGGTGTAGATTGGTTCAAAATGAGAAAAATCTGTCAATCGTTGCAATTAGGACAGATCATGGAGGAGAATTTGAATGTGAACCTTTTGAAAATCTCTGTGACAAATACGGGATGGAACATAACTTCTCAACACCTAGGACTCCGCAACAAAACGGTGTTGTAGAAAGGAAAAACCGCTCACTGAGGAAATGAGCAGAACCATGTTGAATGAATACAACCTCCCAAAATCCTTTTGGGCAGAAGCGGTCAATACCGCATGTTACGTCATCAATAGGGTACACTTGCGAAGAGACAAAAATAAGACACCCTACGAACTTTGGAAAGGTAAGAAACCCAACATCTCTTATTTTCATCCTTTTGGTTGTAAAGTTTTTGTTCATAATAATGGAAAGAGTAATTTGGGAAAATTTGATTCTAAATCCGATGTTGGTGTATTTATTGGTTATTCTCAAACTAGTAAGGCCTTTAGAGTCTATAATAATAGGACTAAATGTGTTGAAGAAAGTATACATGTTAAGTTTGATGAAATAATTTTACCTCAGAAAGGTCATTTTGATGATGATGCAGGTAGTTCAGGTAATAAAGTTGAAGAAATTGAATCCAAGATTGAGGAATTGAAGCTGGATGAAGAAAACCATGTACCCGACACTAAATCATGGGCAAAAGCAAAGAATCATCCTATGGAGCAAGTGATTGGTGATTTGAATGTTGGAGTAAGGACTAGGAGAAACATTTATGAGAATATGAATAATTCAGCTTTCATTTCGTTGGTGGAACCCAAAAATATAGAAGAAGCTCTTAAAGACTTAAAGCGGCTTTTAGCTATGCAAGAAGAGCTTAATCAGTTCAAACGCAATGATGTTTGGGATTTGGTAACTCCACCTAAAGACAAGACCATCATTGGAGTTAAATGGGTAAATCGGATTAAGTATGATGAGAATGGTGAAGCAATCAAAAATAAATCAAGGTTAGTGGCTCAAGGGTTTTATCAGGAAGAAGGACTTGATTACAATGAAACGTATGCTCCAAAGTGGCTCGTTTGGAAGCAATTAGATTGCTATGTGCTTTCGCGTCACATAAAAGAATCAAATTAAATCAAATGGACGTCAAGAGCGCATTTCTAAACGGGTATATTCAAGAGAAGTCTATGTCAAACAACCACCGGGATTTGAAGATCATGAGCATCCGGATTACGTCTACAAACTCAAGAAGGCACTTTATGGACTAAAGCAAGCACCTAGAGCATGGTATGAGAGGTTAAGTACTTTTCTAACTCAACATGGATATGTTCGTGGTAAGATAGATAATACATTGTTTATTAAACATGTTGATCATGATATGCTTATTTGTCAAATTTATGTTGATGACATTGTATTTGGTGCTACTAATGAATTTTTGTGCAAAGAATTTAGTGACTTAATGCAAGGTGAGTTTGAAATGAGCATGATGGGGGAACTCAAGTTCTTCCTTGGATTGCAAATCAAGCAACACAAAAATGGGATCTTCATCCATCAATCGAAGTACACCAAGGAACTTCTGAAGAAGTTTAAAATGGATGGATGCAAAATAGCAGCAACCCCAATGGCAACAAATCTGGTCTTGGAAAAACATGAACATGAAGAAGATGTTGATCAGAAACTCTATAGAGGTATGATCGGCTCTCTTCTGTATTTAATAGCTTCTAGACCTGATATTATGTTTGCTACATGTCTATGTGCTAGATTTCAATCATGCCCTAAAGTTTCACATTTAACTGCTTGTAAAAGAATCTTTAGATATTTGAGTAGAACTATTAATCATGGGTTGTGGTATCCTAGTTGTGATTCATTTGATTTGTATGCTTATAGTGATCTTTGATCATGGTGGTGTAGAATTGATAGAAAAGTACTAGTGGTTTATGTCATTTCAGATCATCTTTGATTTCTTGGGCTAGTAAGAAGCAAGTTAGTGTAGCCATTTCCACTGCTGAATCTGAATATGTAGCAGCTGGGAGTGCTTGTGCCCAAGTTCTTTGGATTAAACATCAATTGCTTGATTATGGTATTGTAGTTAAAAATATTCCTATCTATTGTGATAATACCAGTGCTATTTGTTTGAGCAAAAATCCAATTTTGCATAGTAGAACAAAACACATTGAAATTAGACATCATTTTATTCGTGATCATTGTTTGAAAGGTGACATTGTCTTGAAGCATGTTTCTACTAATGATCAATTAGCTGACATATTTACTAAACCTCTTAAGGAAGATGTTTTTGTGAACATTAAATTGAGATTAGGCATGTGTGATTTAAATTCACTTGGTTGAATTTGTGTCCTCATCCATATATCAAATGGTCAAAATTCAAGGCATTTGTGCAATCACATCCGAAGATACATTCATCGTGTTGATTACTCGGACTCAATTGAGTAAATTTTTGGAGTTCGGACACTATTTTATGAATGGACCTTCAGAAGTCGACTAGATATCAGTGTTTTATAAAAACAGAAAATGGGAAAATAAGTCGACTTATTTGGATTGACAAGTCGACTTATTTGTGGACGGAGCATTTTTTAAAAAACCTTCTTCTTCTTCTTCTTCTTCTTCGAAACACTTCTCTCACTAAACCCTAAACCTTTTCTCTCAAAACTCGACTTATCCTCCACAAACTCTTCAAATCTTGCTTACCCACAGATTTTCGACCTTCATCAACCTCAAATCACCCCATCTTTCGTTCAAATCACCTCTCCTTTTAAAAAATTTTTTTGAAACCCTAATCTGCGTTTTTTTCTTCTCTCTTAAATTCTTCCATGGCTCCAAGAAAAGCTTCTCAGAAAGGGAAAAAAAACAGCTCCATCTCAAGGTCCCAACGTTCCTCAAAGATCACGGGTTCGAGGGTCCTCTTCTAGGGGAGATGCGTCAATGGAGGATGACACGATTGAACCAAGGTTTGTTTCGAAAGATGCTCAAAATTTCTATTACGAAGTACTGAAAGATGAAGTTTTGATTGCCTCTATGAGATTTGATTGGGTTGAGCTAGATAGTAGTGAATTTTCGGATGTGTTTTCGAAAATAGTGAATCTTGGGTTAAGAGAATTTTTGGGTTTTCATGATGATATCTTTGAAGAAGCAGTGAAGGAATTTTATGCCAATCTGATTGTGATTAGAGCAATGTTGAGGAGGGAGTTCTCTTGTCCTCTAAAGTTAACGGAAAGCTTTCTATCTTAGTGAATCAGATCATGTACCATGTTCAATTTACCTCGAGGAGGTGTTAGGCCTAGAGCGTCTTTCATGATTTTGAAATTTTGAGAAATGTTGATGGTGATCTGAGATGAGGAAGTCAAGAAAATTTGGGTATACTGAGGAGAAAGGTGCTGATTTGTTAGTTCAGTTATGTTCGACCATTCCCTCCATTTGAGGCAATGGATTTGCCGTTGAATTATCGTTATTGCATTATCGCTTAACGAGGTTATATCTCCAAAGAAAGCTAGCAGAACGAGATCACTTTGGATAAGGAGATTTTGTGGCATATGGAGGAAGGACGAAAATTAACTATCCGAGCTTGATCATTCAGATGATGAGGAAAAAGGCAACCTTATTACATGGATGGCTGAAAGGAAATTAGTCCGCATACCGGAATGCCTTATCTTGACCGATTACTCATATCTCTCAGATTAGGAGATGCAATCTGGATTCCTATGTGATTTTTCCTTATCCTCAGAGTTGGCGTTTCACGCCTTACAACTTAAGGAGTATGAAGTTGGTTCGGACAGTTGAGAAAGGCTGGGTATATTCGTATCATGTTGAGAAGCTTGGATTGACCTTGGAAGGTGAGAGGGTATCCTCTAGGAAACGATCTAGAACCGCAGATCATTCAAGTAGTTCAAGGCCTAGTAATGTCGAATGAAGTGAGGTATCCCAAGCTAATATTCAAGAACTTGAGATCGGTTGGATGAGATTAATGGCGACATGATGATCAACAAGACACTCGATTAGACTGGAAAGGAAAGTTGATGAACAGTATGAGATACTTACTCGCTTAGAGAAGAGCATTAAAAAGATTTTTGATAAGCTAGGGTGTAGGCACGATGATTCTTCATGATGTGTATTGCATTGTGCTTTGACCAACATTTCAACTTATGTCTGTTTGCTTTATGTGGTTTTCTGTGTTTTATGTATTTTCTGTGTTGGGTTGACATTTTCTTTTTATGAATATCACTGGTGTTTGATGTTATGTTTGGTTTTACAGTTCCTTAAACTTCATTTTCTTTCAATTAATTTTGATTATGACAAAAAGGGGGAGTAAGATTGAAATTGAATTTTTTTTTTTTTATTCAAGTAAGGGGGAGTAAAGCAAAAATGGAATTTTCAATGATGTTATTCATAAATTAAGGGGGAGACATACTAACCATCAAGACAAGGGAAACCTTGATCAAGTTTTATGTTCTTCAATTTTCTTGTCAATTTCTAAATATTTTGTCATTATCAAAAAGGGGGAGATTGTTGGACCAATGGCGGTTGACAAATTAAATCTCTTTATGTTTTGATAATAATAAAATATTTAAAAATAGTTAAGAAATTATTTCAGGTTTTAGTCAATGGAAGGATTAAGCAAATCGAGATGAGCAAGCGACTAATCAATAAGGAATTTAGTTGGGTATTGTCTTCTTGACAAAATGGCATAAAGCACAAGGAAAGTAAAGGATTTGATGATACAAGTCGACTTAATTCATGGTTTGATTATAACTAGTTTATTAAAGCGATGACAAGTTCGACTTATATGAAGAAGTATCAAGACAAGTCGACTTCTACGTAACAAGTCGACTTATTGGAAAGCGGAGCTAAAATTTTTATTTAAAATGATTAAAACAAAGTCGACTTATTTGGTTCGACAAGTCGACTTATTTATGCACAGATTCAGCTCCAACGGCTCTATTTGATAAAAATGGAATGGAGGTGATGAAGGAACGGCTATATCCAATCAAGCAACGGCTAGTTGAGCTCCAACAGCTATATTTCTTCAACTATAAATAGAGGATGAAGCAAGGAGAATATATACAAGTTCCATAAGCTCAAATACTCTCTTGTTGCTTTACATTGCTCAATATTGCTCTTATATTGTTACTTATTACTTTGAGCATTTGTTCTTCAATTTTTACATTGTGTTGGTAAAATTGAGTGGCTAGAGGAAAGGTCACGTGAGGTAGGATTTGTGCCGTAATACAAATCGTATGTAAAGGTTGATTGAGCCGGAATTCAAATGAAGTTGTAAAAAGTTCACACTCAACTACAAAGTGTGTAATAAAGTTGTTGGCAAAATCCTAAGTGGGAGCTTAGGTAGAGGACGTAGGTCATAGCACCGAACCTCTATAAAAACGAGTGTTTGATCTTCTTCCTTACACTATTTCATTTAAGGTTATTTAAATTACTTTTGTGTGTTTAACTTCTGATTTTCTTGTAGAAATTATCAAAGAATTTCAAGATCTATTCAACCCCCCCTTCTAGATCACTTACAAAAGACATCACATAAAGTAATTCATACAAACATGCTAAGTCATTGGTGGAAAACATTAGTTTGCATTTATTAGAAGAACTTTAATGCATATTATCTCAAGTATTAAGAAATCACCCACGTTAATTTCCTTGCTAGCATCTTGGAATAATCCAATTGCCTTTCCTTTACTTCCAATAGCTTCTCAATGCCTTAATCAAAGTATAAAAGTCCCAATTAATAAAAGATCAAATGCTGAAAATTTTCCAAGCATATAAAAACTTGACTTTAAGCTAACCTAATCTTTCCTACACCTTTCCTAAGCTATACTAACCATAACTTCTCTCAATTTAATCCATTATTTTCAAAAATCTCATGCCTTTAAGACATCCACAAATTCTGATTTTTCTTAAGCTTTCATAACCATTCTTCCTTCCTTTAACTCTAAAATTGATCACTATGCCTTGGCTCTTCTTCTACTTATCTCAATTCACCTTCATTAAACACATTAAACACAAAAACCCTAATTTTTCAAGAGACATCAATGCTGGAATTTCTCAAGAAGGCAAGAACTTGCCTTAAAACCTATCAATCTTTACTTTTTCCTTTCCTAAGTCATAACAACTACAACCCCTCTCAAAGCTAAGCCAAATTTTCAACAATCTTACCTTAAAGATACCAACACCAAATCTGATTTTTTTAGCAACTATTCTTCTTTCTCTTTTTCCTTTCTTTCTTATTCTTTCTTGAAGAATTCTTCAAACCAAGGCACAAAATTCTAACAAAGAACCATGATTTAACAAAAGAGATACATGCTGAAATTTTCAAGGAATGGAACAACTTACATTTGAAATTAATCTAACCTTCCTTTTCTTTATATGCACTCTCAAACCACCATGGTTAAGGAAAAGGCAAAAACTCTAACAAAAATCATGACTTAACAATGCTGGAAATTTTTTCAAAGCATGGAAAAACTTCCATTTCAACTAACCTAACTTTCCTTATATCTTTATATGTTATAACAACCAAAACTCATCCATAAAACCATGAATTAACCAATGATACACATGCTGGAATTTTCTTTAAAATGGGAAAACTTGAACTTGATTCAACATCACCTTACCCATACTCTAACTAACTCATTAACATCAAAACCTATCTAATTACTCAACAAACCATGAATTACCAAATGAGCAACATGCTGGAAATTTTAAGAACAAGGGAAAACATGAAATTCATTCCATCTAACCTTACCCAAATCTTATCTCCACCTTTAGCATCAACACTTATCTAAAAAAAAAATCAACAAAATTCAATAATCTTCTCACCCAAATGCAACCCCACGAAATCAGAATTTAGCTTCAATGAAAGATAAAACCATTTCCTTTCCTTATTCTTTCATGAATCTCTCTTCAAATCACCATCTTCAAGCAAGAAAAGAGAAACTCATACAATAAAACCAAGAGATTTTCGAAATCCCTACCTTGAGAATGACCCATGACTTTCGGATTTGCTTCCTCCAACCTTTTCCTTTCCACTTTGTTCTTAAGAAAACCCTTAAACCTAAGCTCCTTCTCTTCTTCTTTTCTTCATCTTCTTCTTCAAGAACCGAAACTTCCTTCTCTTTTGTCTCCAATGGCCGAAACTTTCTTACTTTCTTCTCTTCTTGGATGAGTTTCGTGAATGTTCTCTCCTTCCAAGGCTAACTCATTTTGTTTCTAACTTAAACCTAAGCCAATAAAACAATAACACCTCCTTTCCTTCTAGTAGTTTCGTCCACCTCATCACCCTTATGCATTTTTTTTTTTTTTTATGCTCTTTTACTGATTTTGTAAGCCTCCAAACGACCATGCTTCAAACTTTGCCTCCTTTCCTTTTATTTTCTTCTTCTCATTTAGTTTAACCTAATGGACAAGGCCCACTTGCTTAATCTTCTCTTACAAGCCTCCTTTTATTTTGTTTTCATCCTTATGTAATTAAAACTTAATGGACCCTAAAAACCCTAGCCCATTACTTCCATTCTTTTTCATTTGGATGACATGTACAAGGGCTAAAAGCCCACTCAAGCCCAATTGCCATCTTTCCCTCCTTACAATTTGGAATTTTTCATCTTTCCCTCCTTATATTTGCAACTAAAATGGACCCAAGCCCAATTCTTCATTTCTTCTTCATGCAAATAGCATTTAAAGATTTCAAGGCCCATCTTTGTACACCTTAAACCTTAAACTAAAATACATGCAAACTTCCTAATTTGTTCTTTCAATTCACCTTATTTTTGTACTTCTAAAATTCTAACAATTTAACAAAATTCCAATTTAAACTTCTAAATTCCATCAATTAAAACAATTATCCTCAAACCTTCTTATTCATTTAATTTCTAAAATCCATGCAAGCTCTAATTAAATCTAAACCCTCATTTAATCTCAATAACCTAAATTCATAGGATCCTCAATTCATATAAGTATTTTAATACCAACAATATATCACAAATAATAATTTATCAATCAACAAATCACATGTCACTAAATCCCTTCATTTAATAATCATAACCTATGCCATAATAAAATCCTCAATTTATTCCAACCAAATGAAAAATTATCAAACTAAAGTCTCAAAATAATTCAAACATGCTTAACGCGAATCGGGGCCCAACATTTCTCCCCCTCTTAAAAGAATTTCGTCCTCGAAATTTCCACTGAATAATCATCAAGTAACTCTTGAAAACCTATTCACATCAATATTACATTCTCACTAATTCAATCTTATCTAATCAAACTCTTATACATATCACTTATACTCATACGCCCAAGTCAAATCCTATTACTGGGCTCTGACATTATCACCAATTCAATTTTATCTTTACACACTCTCATCAATCTTATATGCCCAGTTGAGATCATAGTACTGGGCTCTGACACTTATCCGAAGATTGCCCATGAAACAAAAATATCGCCCAAGTTCATAATACTGGGCTCTGATACCATAAATGTTGGATCCCGTATTCGGAACCCAACTACTTATACGTATTCCCTTACTATGTACACAGGATTCCTTATGAACTTTTTTCATCCGTTGCCGAATATCCAATCTCTAATCTGAAAATCTCGATATAAATTTTTTTTAATAATCCTTCCTCTTTCCTTCATTCTTATTCATCTTAACTCCATTTTCATGATTCGGGTCTTAACCGGAGAACGAAACGAAGACAAGACAAAAGTAAATTCAACGGAACGGAGGAAAAGCATACAGAAACGAAGAAACATACTGAAAACAAACTACGAAGCACATGAAAATCAAAGACTAAAGAATTGAATCCGAAGCAAATTATAAAGCAAATCGAAGGCTCGAAATTGAAAGCAAAACAGATTGAAACGAATCGAATTGGATAACAAAATGTAGAAACAAATGAAAACGGAAGCCAAAGCAACTCGAACTGAAAGGTATAAGGCGGAAGAAAACAAAACAAAAGCGGAAACAAAAGCACATCGGTTCAAAAGGCATAAGGCGGAAGCAAAGCGAACATCTCGAAGCATAAATCAAATAGAGCAAAGCAACAAGACAAACGTGAGGGTTAATTCCGACAAAAATTCAATTGAGCTAACAATTGGACATTTTTTGTAGCGCCCCCTTACCATAGGGTATCCATCGGAACGCCCGTAGGTCATTCCGATACATATCCTACAACAAGAGACCACTACTGACAACAACCACTACACTCCTCATGGCATCACAATCATAAGACAGTAATAAGAAATTGACCACTTTTTAAAACCAAATTAGATTCTATTTCATTCACTCAAAGCTCGATAATTTACAACTATCAAGTATTTTTAATTTACATGATCCAAACATCGCACCTTAAGTGTCATCTTGTCTTGCATAAGAAAGCAGATCTAACTATAAGTCTCCAAAAGAAAGCCCGGTGACCGACCTTTGAGCCATCGCTTCTCTCGCCAATCCACAAGATCTGGCTCTACGGTCCGAGGAGCTATCTGTCTATGCTTATGCCTGAAAAATAATTGCAATTTTGGATGAGTTTGCGAACTCAATGAGAAACCATCATCGATGGTTCTCCCAATTCATGCATCATATAAGCATGTAACAATATACACTCGGTTGTTATACAAAAACATAATAATTCAGTCACAGCGGTAAATATACAGCGATCAATAACATTGTCAAATGTTGATTCGATATGCAATGCACATGTGACTCTTTTCGATTCATTTCAAGATTGTGACCGAAAGCGCATAATGTTGATCAGTATAGACGCGTCTGGGGAGAATTATCTCCCGTCGAGCTCGAGGCTCGGTTCAGTATATCGAGCTCTAGGCTCGGTTCAGTACAGTGGCGTCTCGGTTCACAATTTTCCTTTTAACAGTGTGATGCATTTGTGCATGAATGCACATGTCCCATATCAGTAAACATGGTAATACACAGTCCAAATACACAATATAATCATACAATCCAATTAACAGTTGCCTAATGCTTATTTCACAGTCAATTGGGCCATATATAACCACATAATCCCCGTAGGGCAGTCAATTCACAGTCATAATCCACGTAATCCCCGTAGGGCAATCAATTTCCAACAATAATTCATGTATTCCCCGTAGGGCAATCAAACCACAGTTAACACATAGATTGGAATAACCAACTAGGTTACTCACCTAAAACTTCCACGCTAGTGCCGGGAAGTCTCTGCCAAGTCCGTGGAACGACGGTCCACTTGAGCCTCTATAGCACATTAAAAGAATAGCCATTACCATCGGTATACTTGAAATGACTGGCACATGAAATCAGTAAAATGTGTATAATGCATGTTCATGGCAATCCCGACCCTAATCCAATATTTCCCCATAATAAAATTCTATTAAAAATTAGAAATTCATAGGCACTGACGGTGCGCCAATCGGACCTCTATAGGTCCCCAATTAAATAAAACAGTGTTTCAATGTTCCGTTAATAGGGGCTACGTCAAATTCCCGTCTAAAAATTCCCGTTTTCTCATAAAATGAAATTAAATATTCAACGAATCCGATGTCTCTGGAATTAGGTCAATCGGACGTCGGACGGGAAAGTAATTGACAAAAGAAATCAAAACTCTTTTATATGCCAATTAATAATTAATAAAATCCCCTTTCCCCTTTGTCCTAACACACCAACCCACTTCCAACATTCATAACTTTTTCTACACATTTCTAAAAAATGCAAACTATACCTTATTGGAAAGCTTATGAAAAGCTCTACAATTCTCAAGAAGACCATAAAAATCAATTCCAATCCTAAGGGTGTCAAATACTCCATCCAACCTACTGCCTACTCAATTTCCATCAACACAGGGCAGTACATTGGCAATTCCATAACTCACTGATTCTTCAGTAATAAATTACCACAAAAATATGTTCATTAAGTTCACAATGTCCTCAACAACTTTCATGAATAACCCAAAATCAAATTCTATTTCTAAACAAGTCAATTAATTCATCTAATGTTACTGTCCCTGAAATCCTTCAATTTGGGCAGTAACCTTACAAGAAGCATAACTTCCAATATACAAGTCAATAAAATCAGAACTTTATATCCCTGTAAAGATAACATCTCAAACTACAATTTTCATGAAGCACTCAACATCCAATTCGATCTCTAACAATTTCAAAACTGTTATGGAAGTTTCTGTTATGATCAGCCATTTATAACCTCATGTAGGGTCAGTTTTTGCAAAATCATAACTCCCAATTCTGACTTCTAAAAATTACACACCATATATCATTTTCAAGGTAATCTCTTCCTCTAAAACATTTCAGAAGCTCACTCACACCAATTCAGTCCACATAAAATGTTAAAATTTCCTTCAATCAGTAAACTCACAAAATCACACTTAAGCTAGGTTTCATCCAAAATGCTAACCAGTCATTAGTAATCAATTCATATCTCCCAATATACAATTCTAAAAATAGCAAGATCAGTAGCAATGGAAAGATAATTCAATATTCTCCAACTTCCATGAAGACCATTTTCCCTAATTCCATCTCAATTAATTCAAAAACATCAACAAAACTCAGATGTCATGGTTGCGGTTACTGTTCACAGGCAATGGAACAGCAACTTTCCATGCAAAAATTCACCCTTCTATCATTGAAATTCAACAACACCTATTTCACACTAAATTGAAGCCAACATTCCAAAGTTTCAGTGGCCACTAACCTTACCTCATTTGCATTTATACACAATAAATTATGAACAAAACAGTAACATCAATTATAATTCCAATTTTCCAGATTCAATGTTAACCTTAGTTCAATCACTTCCAATGCCTTTTTCACACCACTAGACATCAAAATAAATACAAATTAAATATTAATACAGTCATACATATACTAGGGCTAATACTGAAAATTGGCAGCACTAATTCCCTCAATTCAAAGACTCAAATAATTATCCTATTCAATTCAAAATCAAACCATATCATTAATTTCAATGCATCTTCACCTAACCTCATACCCTTTCCTTCAAATCATAATAATCATCACTTTAAATGCCTACATAAACCTAATACATGCTTTAAACCCTTTTATTAACCACCCCTCACTATCATGGCATTTAATTCCATGTAAAAACATCATCAAACATCATATGAAACTTAAATTCCTTTGCTTACCTATTAGCTTCCAATCCTCACTTCTTCTCTTCAATTCTTTCCTATGCTTTCAACTAATCCCACCAAGACCAAGCATGCATCTCCTCATCATCTAACTTTGGTGGAATAAAGGATAAGAGGTATGGAATTTATGGAGAAAGTTGAAAGAAGAGAGTAAAAATCGATGGAGTTTGAGATGAGGGTGTGTGTTTCGGGTGAAGAAGAATAAAAACCTTACAATTCATTCTTCCTTTCCTTTAAACACTTACATATCCGAGAAAGAGTGATGAGGGAGCATTTAATGTCTCTTTATAAATGGCAAATTATAATTGGTACACAATTCAAAGAAAAGTCAAAAAAATATTTGTTTAATCCAGTCCACAATTTTTACCCCAATGCACTCCAATGACCCTACTTTCAGTCCCAAAATAAAATACCCAATATTACAGTACCATTGGGTAGCGATTTTTGCTACCTAGAAACGACCGGTTCGCCAATTGGCGATTTTTTTCCGGTCCGGGAATTGTCTCCGGAAAAATCCAGAAAAATTCCTAAAAATCCCTAAAAATGTAAAACGATTTATGGTGCAGTCAAAATAATTATCCAAACTCAATTACCCCATTAATTTCACACAGAAGTTCAATCTAAAACCTAAGCCGGAAAATGTCATGAATGCATGTATACTATGTGCATGTGCAACCAATCAGTAATTATAGAGACTATATGCTGTATGCGCATGCCGAGATATAATTTAATATCCCGAACCCATCCTAATTACCAAAATACCCTTCCTATAGGAGAGGGGATGTTACAATTCTCCCCTCCTAACAAAAATTTCGTCCTCGAAATTCTTACCTGATTGATCGAAAAGGTGAGGATACTGTCTCCTCATATGCTCCTCGGTCTCCCAGATAGCCTCCTCAGTTGAATGGTTCCTCCAGAGAACCTTCACCAGTGGAATACTCTTATTCCTCAATTGTTTCACCTGAGACCCGATAATCTGGATCGGCTCCTCCACATAACTCAGATTACTGGAGACCTCAATCTCCTGAGCCGGTATCACATGTGTCGGATCCGACCGATATCTGCGGAGCATACTCACATGGAAGACGTCATGTAACTGAGACATCTCACTCGGTAAAGCTAGCCTGTAGGCCAATGGTCCGATCCTCTCAGTGATCTCATATGGACCAATGTACCTAGGGCTTAACTTACCCTTTCTCCCAAATCTCAGTACACCACGCCACGGTGACACCCGTAAGAATACTCTGTCACCCACATCATACTCAATGTCCCTCCTATGCTGATCCACATAGCTCTTCTGTCTATCCTGAGCCGCCTTAATGCGACTCCGAATCAGTCTCACCTTGTCAACAGTATCCTGAATCAGCTCAGGACCCTCAATCATCCTCTCACCCTCTTCATCCCAATACAGAGGCGATCTACACGGTCGCCCATACAGTGCCTCATATGGAGCCATCCCGATGCTACTATGATAATGATTGTTATAAGCAAATTCAATCAGGGCTAGATACTGATCCCATGCTCCTCTGAACTCCAATACACAAGCCCGAAGCATATCCTCAACAGTCTTAATCGTCCTCTCACTCTGCCCATCTGTCTGAGGATGAAATGCAGTACTGAAATTCAGCTTAGTACCCATAGCAGACTGCAAACTCTGCCAGAACCTCGAAGTAAATCTGGGATCCCTGTCAGACACTATCGACACCGGGACCCCGTGCAGTCTCACTATCTCCGCCACATACTTCTGGGCCAACTGATCCATGGTATTATTCTCCCTCACTGGTAAGAAATGGGCCGATTTAGTCAACCGGTCCACGATGACCCAGATAGCATCATGCTGCCTCGGCGTCCTAGGCAACCCCATAATGAAATCCATGGTAATCCGTTCCCATTTCCACTCCGGAATGGGCAACGAATGAAGCTTCCCCTACTGGAGCTTGGTGCTCAAACCTTAACTTGGGCACGTCAAACACCTAGACACATACTCAGCTACCTGCTTCTTCATACCAGGCCACCAGAAATGTTGCTTAAGGGTGTTATACATCTTGGTAGTACCAGGATGCATAGCATATGTGGCCATGTGAGCCTCCTCCAGTATCTCTCGCCTCAGATCATCCACATCAGGTACACAAAGCCTCTGCCCTATCCATAGAGTTTCATCTCTCACAGCAAACTCAGATCTCGAATCAGTTTTTACTTTCTCAATCAGTCTCACCATAACAGGATCCTTATCCTGAACTCTCCTGATCCTATCCAGTAGCATCGGTCTCGATCTCGGTGTAGCCAATAATACTCCATCCCGCCGATTCATCCGAACATTCAAAGCTCTCAACTGAATCAAATTAGGCAACCTCATAGCCTGAATCTGAGCTGTACTAGTATGTGACTTCCTACTCAGAGCATCTGCCACCACATTAGCTTTCCCAGGGTGATACTCAATAGTACAGTCGTAATCCTTCAACAACTCAAGCCACCTCCTCTGTCTCAAATTCAACTCTCTCGCTCAAGAGGTATCTCAAACTCTTATGGTCAAGAAGATCCGAAAGGTCTCACCATATGTAATGCCTCCAAATCTTTTGCAAACACAACCTGCATTAACTCCAAATCATGAACAGGATAGTTTACCTCATGAGACCTCAACTGCCCTCGAGGCATAGGCAATGACTCTACCATGCCGCATCGTAACACACCCCAATCCACGATGTGATGCATCGCAGACACCTCAAATCCTCCGGCCCCAGATGGAATAGCCAACACGGTGTAGTAGACAACCGATGTTTCACTCCTCAAAACTCTTCGACACTCCTCGGTCCATCTGAATGGCACATTCTTCCTCGAAGTTTTGTCGAGGGCCGAGATCAATGAGAACCTCGACAAACCTCCGTAATAACCCGCTAATCCGAGAAACTCAATCTCGGCACATTCCTAGGAGCTTCCCACTTCAGAATCGCCTCAACCTTACTTTGATCTACTCAATACCTCTCCGATCACTATATGCCCCAAAAGATCACTGATCCAGCCAAAATTCACATTTGCTGAATTTGGCGACAACTATCTCTCCTCATCGCTCGTAACACAATCCTCAAATACTCACTATGCTCCTGCTCTATCCTCGAATACACCAAAATGTCATCAATGAAAACAATAACAAACCGATCCGGTAGGGCTGAAATACCTTATTCATCAAGGCCATGAAAGCTGCCGGGGTATTAGTCAACCCAAACGGCATCACTAGAAACTTGAAATGCCCATACCTGCTCCTGAATGCACTCTTGGGCACATCGGCCTCTGCAATCTTCAACTGATAGTAACCAGATCGCAGATCTAACTTGGTGAATACCAGAGCTCCTGCAATCGATCAAATAAGTCATCAATCCTAGGCAGTGGGTACTTATTCTTTACTGTCACCCGATTTAGATGCCTATAATCGATGCACAGGCTCAAAGTCCCATCCTTTTTCTTCACAAACAAAACTGGAGCTCCCATGGTGAGACACTGGGTGCGATAAACCCTTCTCCAAAGAACTCCCTGAATCGAGCCTTCAACTCCCTCGGGCCCACATGTGCCATCCTATATGGAGGTATAGATATAGGAGGCGATGCACAGAACGAGATCAATAGTAAACTCCGTCTCCTATCCGGTGGCAAACCCAGAACTCGTCAGAAACACATCTGGAAATTCCCAACCACAGAATATCCTGGAGCCTTTGCTCAACTCGTGTCAATCACATGAGCCGATATGCCTCATGACCTCCTCGCATCAATCTCAGGGCACTAAGGAAAGAGATCATCCGGGCTGGCACTACCTGACTAACTCCTCTAAACACTGCTCTAGGCTGACCAGGAGAGTCCAACACAACCTCCTTGGTATAGCAGTCCATGATAGCCCTATGGAACATCGGCGACCCATCCCCGTAATCACATCGATCTCTCGGTGGCAATACTATAAGGTGCGCCTCAATATCGCTGATCAATCTGGATCGAGCATCCCCTACAGACCTCTCCTAATGCAGTAGTAGTACCTAGAGGTGTACTTACCTCTAGCCCATACTGTAGCATCTCCCTATCCCCATGCAATCTACATGCCATATGAGGTGCAATGAAAGAATGTGTGGATCCAGGATCCAGCAGAGCAAATGCCTCAATATCAGAAAGAAGAAGCATACCAGCCACAACCTCAGGGGAATCCTGGGCCTCCTGCCGCGTCATAGCGTATACTCTACTTTGGGGCGTGGTGGTGCCCGACCCTCAGTCCTCACAAAGGACCCTCGGCTACCACGGCCTCTACCTCGCCCCCGTCCGGATCCACCCACTACTATCATGCAGACATCAGATTACTCCCGACTCGTCCACTACCAAAGAAGTTGAACTCTCAATGTATCAGGCAATCCACGACTGATGCTCGTCGAGCCGCACCTCAAGGAGGCTCAGGTAATCCACCAACACTCCCCTGTGTCTCCTCTCACAATGCGGGCACACTGGGAAATCTGCCCAGAGCCCCGCCACTACCACTACCGGTCGGTCCAAATCTCCCCTCGCCAAAACCAGATCGTCTCGAACCTCCGGAGACACGAAAGTCCCGCCTCGACGCTTACTAAAGCTCCCGCCAGGCCCTCGACTATCATTGGGGGCTTACCGGGACCCAATCTCGGCTGTTCTGTCTCATCGGTGCTCCACTCTAACGGCAGCTCTCAACTCAATAAATGTCCCCATGTCCGACCGAGCCAACTGGTACGAATCTCGGTGTTGAGGCCATTCTCGAACCTCCGGCACTTATCGGCCTCATCGGGACCATCCTCGTGGCATAATCTATCAACTCATTGAATTTCACCTCATACTCGCCACCGACATCCGACTCGCTTGATTCGAAACTCTGCATCTTCATATCAAGATAGACCTTGGGCATATAATTATCCACGAAGGCCCTCGGAAAATCAGCCCGTGACGAGAAGCAAGGCACGGTGGTACCGCTCGCACGATCTTCCACCACTTGTATGCGGGCCTGCGGCGAGAGATACCGATAATCGAACCTCTCATCAGTTCGCGATCCATCCGTCAAAGACTCTCTCCGTCCTCTCCAACCATCCCTCGGCCTCGGTGAGTGCAGATCGCCATAGAAATCTCACCCCTTGCAAGACAAATCATACCTC
This sequence comes from Erythroxylum novogranatense, assembly GCA_029891385.1. Lineage (NCBI taxonomy): Eukaryota > Viridiplantae > Streptophyta > Magnoliopsida > Malpighiales > Erythroxylaceae > Erythroxylum > Erythroxylum novogranatense. The sequence continues at coordinate 45,310,332 of CM057224.1, read as the reverse complement.
CTCTCCCGTCTCACGGGAACTCGAGGAGGCAGATCCTCAGTACGAGGCATAGAAGACTCTCTACTTGCTCCCACTGATCCTTGGTCAGCTGGCTGCTCAACCTGATCACCTAATGCAGAAGACCTAAAACAAAACAAAAATTCTGATCAGTTCCAACAATTTCATCCGATTCATACTTATATTGTTACTATTCCCAAAAGATGCCAAACCATGCTCTGATACCACCAAATGTAGCGCCCCCTTACCATAGGGTATCCACTGGAACGCCCGTAGGTCATTCCGATACATATCCTACAACAAGAGACCACTACTGACAACAACCACTACACTCCTCATGGCATCACAATCATAAGACAGTAATAAGAAATTGACCACTTTTTAAAACCAAATTAGATTCTATTTCATTCACTCAAAGCTCAGTAATTTACAATCACAAGATTTTTAATTTACATGATCCAAACACCGCACCTTAAGTGTCATCTTTGTCATAAGAAACAAATCTAACTATAAGTCTCCAAAAGAAAGCCCGGTGACCGACCTTTGAGCCATCTCTTCTCTCGCCAATCCACGATGATACTGGCTCTACGGTCACGAGGAGCTATCATACATGCTTATGCCTGAAAAATAATTGCAATTTTGGATGAGTTGCGAACTCAATGAGAAACCATCATCGATGGTTCTCCCAATTCACGCATCATATAAGCATGTAACAATATACACTCAGTTGTTATACAAAACATAATAATAATTCAGTCACAGCGGTAAATATACAGCGATCAATAACATTGTCAAATGTTGATTCGATATCAATGCACATGTGACTCTTTTCGATTCATTTCAAGATTGACCGAAGCGCATAATGTTGATCGGTATAGACGCGTCTGGGAGAATTATCTCCGTCGAGCTCGAGGCTCGGTTCGAGATATCGAGCTCTAGGCTCGGTTCGATCTGATGGCGTCTCGGTTCACAATTTTCCTTTAACGATGTGATGCATTTGTGCATGAATGCACATGTCCCATATCGATAAACATGGTAATACACGGTCAAATACACAATATAATCATACAATCCAATTAACGGTTGCCTAATGCTTATTTCACGATCAATTGGGCCATATATAATCACATAATCCCGTGAGGCGATCAATTCACAATATAATCCACGTAATCCCGTAGGCAATCAATTTCAACAATAATTCATGTATTCCCGTATGGCAATCAAACCACAGTTAACACATAGATTGGAATAACCAACTAGGTTACTCACCTAAAACTTCCACGCTAGTGCCGGGAAGTCTCTGCCAAGTCCGTGGAACGACGGTCCACTTGAGCCTTTATAGCACATTAAAAGAATAGCCATTACCATCGGTATACTTGAAATGACTGGCACATAAAATTAGTAAAATGTGTATAATGCATGTTCATGGCAATCCCGGCCCTAATCCAATATTTCCCATAATAAAATTCTATTAAAATTAGAAATCCATAGGCGGCGACGGATTGCCTAATCGGACCTCTATAGGTCCCCAATTAAATAAAACAGTGTTTCAATGTTAGTTAATAGGGCTACGTCAAATTCTCGTCTAAAATTCCCGTTTCTCATAAAATGAAATTAAATATTCAACGAATCCGATGCCTCTGGAATTAGGTCAATCGGACGTCGGACGGGAAAGTAATTGACAAAAGAAGTCAAAACTCTTTTATATGCCAATTAATAATTAATAAAATCCCCTTTCCCCTTTGTCCTAACACACCAACCCACTTCCAACATTCATAACTTTTTCTACACATTTCTAAAAAATGCAAACTATAAGTTGTTGGAAAGCTTATGAAAAGCTCTACAATTCTCAAGAAGACCATAAAAATCAATTCCAATCCTAAGGGTGTCAAATACTCCATCCAACCTACTGCCTACTCAATTTCCATCAACACAGGACAGTACATTGGCAATTCCATAACTCACTGATTCTTCATTAATAAATTACCACAAAAATATTTTCAATAAGTTAACAATGTCCTCAACAACTTTCATGAACAACCCAAAATCAAATTCTATTTCTAAACAAGTCAATTAATTCATCTAATGTTACTGTCCCTGAAATCCTTCAATTTGGGCAGTAACCTTACAAGAAGCATAACTTCCAATATACAAGTCAATAAAATCAGAACTTTATATCCCTGTAAAGATAACATCTCAAACTACAATTTTCATGAAGCACTCAACATCCAATTCGATCTCTAACAATTTCAAAACTGTTATGGAAGTTTCTGTTATGATCAGCCATTTATAACCTCATGTAGGGTCAGTTTTTGCAAAATCATAACTCCCAATTCTGACTTCTAAAAATTACACACCATATATCATTTTCAAGGTAATCTCTTCCTCTAAAACATTTCAGAAGCTCACTCACACCAATTCAGTCCACATAAAATGTTAAAATTGCCTTCAATCAGTAAACTCACAAAATCACACTTAAGCTAGGTTTCATCCAAAATGCTAACCAGTCATTAGTAATCAATTCATATCTCCCAATATACAATTCTAAAAATAGCAAGATCAGTAGCAATGGAAAGATAATTCAATATGCTCCAACTTCCATGAAGACCATTTTCCTAATTCCATCTCAATTAATTCACAAAATCAACAAAACTCAGATGTCATGGTTGCGGTTACTGTTCACAGGCAATGGAACAGCAACTTTCCATGCAAAAATTCACCTTCTATCATTGAAATTCAACAACACCTATTTCACACTAAATTGAAGCCAACATTCCAAAGTTTCAGTGGCCACTAACCTTACCTCATTTGCATTTCTACACAATAAATTATGAACAAAACAGTAACATCAATTATAATTCCAATTTTCCAGATTCAATGTTAACCTTAGTTCAATCACTTCCAATGCCTTTTTCACACCACTAGACATCAAAATAAATACAAATTAAATATTAATACAGTCATACATATACTAGGGCTAATACTGAAAATTGGCAGCACTAATTCCCTCAATTCAAAGACTCAAATAATTATCCTATTCAATTCAAAATCAAACCATATCATTAATTTCAATGCATCTTCACCTAACCTCATACCCTTTCCTTCAAATCATAATAATCATCACTTTAAATGCCTACATAAACCTAATACATGCTTTAAACCCTTTTATTAACCACCCTCACTATCATGGCATTTAATTCCATGTAAAACATCATCAAACATCATATGAAACTTAAATTCCTTTACTTACCTATTAGCTTCCAATCCTCACTTCTTCTCTTCAATTCTTTCCTATGCTTTCAACTAATCCCACCAAGACCAAGCATGCATCTCCTCATCATCTAACTTTGGTGGAATAAAGGATAAGAGGTATGGAATTTATGGAGAAAGTTGAAAGAAGAGAGTAAAATCGATGGAGTTTGAGATGAGGGTGTGTGTTTGGTGAAGAAGAATAAAACCTTACAATTCATTCTTCCTTTCCTTTAAACACTTACATATTCGAGAAAGAGTGATGAGGGAGCATTTAATGTCTCTTTATAAATGGCAAATTATAATTGGTACACAATTCAAAGAAAAGTCAAAAAATATTTGTTTAATCCGGTCCACAATTTTACCCCAATGCACTCCAATGACCCTACTTTCGGTCCCAAAATAAAATACCCAATATTACAGTACCATTGGGTAGCGATTTTTGCTACCTAGAAACGACGGTTCGCTAATTGGCGATTTTTTTCCGTCCGGGAATTGTCTCCGGAAAAATCCAGAAAAATTCCTAAAAATCCCTAAAAATGTAAAACGATTTATGGTGCAGTCAAAATAATTATCCAAACTCAATTACCCCATTAATTTCACACAGAAGTTCAATCTAAAACCTAAGCCGGAAAATGTCATGAATGCATGTATACTATGTGCATGTGCAACCAATCAAGAATTATAGAGACTATATGTCAGACAAGATGCCGAGATATAATTTAATATCCCGAACCCATCCTAATTACCAAAATACCCTTCCTATAGGAGAGGGGATGTTACAATTTTGGCAAGGAAAGGTAAGAAACTTGATGAGAAATCACTGGTTCGAATTTCGGGTGAATCGGAGGCCGAACGGGGAAGTTACAAGAGAAAATGTAAAATGACCAAAAGAATAGTAATTGACCATATGAATAGTAACCGGCTAATTTCCGACCCTTATATCTTTTTACTCCGAATTCCGATAGGGATATATTATACCTCATGTTAAAGATATCAAGTCCCTCTACAATTTTCATGAAGGACGGAAATTTCAGTTCCCGCTCTAAAGCGGCGAAAAACCCATCCAAAGGTTCAGCCCAAAATTGCCCATGAATAGTAACTCGGGAATCCCAAATGCATAATGGGCAGCAAACTTAAAACGCTCATATCTTTTTCATCTTAAGTCGAAAACTAACCCATTTTATACCGTTTTAAAATTCTTAACTTGCTCTACAGTTTTCTGGAAGACGTCCAAAGTGAATTCCCTCATTAAGAGGGTCTAAACCTTAAGCGAAGTTGCTGCCCAAATTTAGGAAGATTTGGACAGCATCTCCCCTAAAAATGCTCTAGCCAAAACCTAAATCTAAACCATCCAAGCTCCAAACCTACACAAAACCACTTCAATCTTCCTTACATTCATTCATCCAACTTCAAACTCAATTCAACTCAATTGGCAATGTCACAATCTTAGTTATCTATCATTTGTTTTTCTCATTTCCAATTCTACAATCATATAACAATACATTTTAACTTCGAAGCTTTTACAATTGCAAACTTCAAAACCATAATAATTACATGAAACTAAACAAATACAATGCTTGAAGGGCATTCTAGCCTAAATACAACCGAAAAGATAAAACTGCATTTACAAAGAACAAACTAAAGCTTTGAGACTTCTAAACCAACAAAATGCATCGGATTTTCCTTAATCCGAGATCGACGACCGGATTCTTGCTTCTACGAGGAGGGAAAATGGGGGTGAGCTCGACGGCTCGTGGGTAATAACTTAATAAACGAAATACGCGAAAACCGTTATTCATTCATTCAATCTTTTCATACAAGTCACATTGAGAAAAGCATTTTTAATTTGTCAAAACTCTTCACTAAATACTACACTTCAAACAATTACAAATTCAACAAATATCAAACAGCACATAACATTTCGAATGGTTTGGTTTCGGTCCTAATAGACGACGTCGCACATTCAGCATAGCGATCATGCAGCAGTGAATGAGGGGAGTCCAAAATCGAACTCCTAAGCCACTCTGGGCAACCGGAGAAGGCTATCGAGAGGAGACAGTAATCGACTCTACGAGGGACCTAACCAAACCCATACAATTCACATATTCATGCTTAAAACAAAGCAGATTGCTCAAGGCACTTTTTGAAATTTGACTTTCAAATTGTTTCCAAATCAGATCTTTATCAAAACTAATTCAAATATTACAAAGCATTGGAATTCATGTTACAAACCACTTACAATCCATGCTAACATAAATTCATACTCAAAAATATCACATATAAGTGAAAGACATCACATAAAGTAATTCATACAAACATGCTAAGTCACTGGTGGAAAACATTAGTTTGCATTTATTAGAAGAACTTTAATGCATATTATCTCAAGTATTAAGAAATCACCCACCTTAATTTCCTTGCTAGCATCTTGGATTAGTCCAATTGCTTTTCCTTTACTTCCAATGGCTTCTCAATGCCTTAATCAAAGCATAAAAGTCCCAATTAATAAAAGATCAAATGCTGAAAATTTTCCAAGCATATAAAAACTTGACTTTAAGCTAACCTAATCTTTCCTACACCTTTCCTAAGCTATACTAACCATAACTTCTCTCAATTTAATCCATTATTTTCAAAATCTCATGCCTTTAAGACATCCACAAATTCTGATTTTTCTTAAGCTTTCATAACCATTCTTCCTTCCTTTAACTCTAAAATTGATCACTATGCCTTGGCTCTTCTTCTACTTATCTCAATTCACCTTCATTAAACACATTAACACAAAAACCCTAATTTTCAAGAGACATCAATGCTGGAATTTCTCAAGAAGGCAAGAACTTGCCTTAAAACCTATCAATCTTTACTTTTCCTTTCCTAAGTCATAATAACTACAACCCTCTCAAAGCTAAGCCAAATTTTCAACAATCTTACCTTAAAGATACCAACACCAAATCTGGTTTTTTTAGCAACTATTCTTCTTTCTTTTCCTTTCTTTCTTATTCTTTCTTGAAGAATTCTTCAAACCAAGGCACAAAATTCTAACAAAGAACCATGATTTAACAAAGAGATACATGCTGAAATTTTCAAGGAATGGAACAACTTACATTTGAAATTAATCTAACCTTCCCTTTTCTTTATATGCACTCTCAAACCACCATGGTTAAGGAAAAAGGCAAAAACTCTAACAAAAATCATGATTTAACAATGCTGGAAATTTTTTCAAAGCATGGAAAAACTTCCATTTCAACTAACCTAACTTTCCTTATATCTTTATATGTTATAACAACCAAAACTCATCCATAAAACCATGAATTAACCAATGATACACATGCTGGAATTTTCTTTAAAATGGGAAAACTTGAAATTGATTCAACATCACCTTACCCATACTCTAACTAACTCATTAACATCAAAACCTATCTAATTACTCAACAAACCATGAATTACCAAATGAGCAACATGCTGGAAATTTTAAGAACAAGGGAAAACATGAAATTCATTCCATCTAACCTTACCCAAATCTTATCTCCACCTTTAGCATCAACACTTATCTAAAAAAAAATCAACAAAATTCAATAATCTTCTCACCCAAATGCAACCCCACGAAATCAGAATTTAGCTTCAATGAAAGATAAAACCATTTCCTTTCCTTATTCTTTCATGAATCTCTCTTCAAATCACCATCTTCAAGCAAGAAAAGAGAAACCCATACAATAAAACCAAGAGATTTTCGAAATCCCTACCTTGAGAATGACCCATGACTTTCGGATTTGCTTCCTCCAACCTTTTCCTTTCCACTTTGTTCTTAAGAAAACCCTTAAACCTAAGCTCCTTCTCTTCTTCTTTTCTTCATCTTCTTCTTCAAGAACCAAACTTCCTTCTCTTTTGTCTCCAATGGTCAAACTTTCTTACTTTCTTCTCTTCTTGGATGAGTTTCGTGAATGTTCTCTCCTTCCAAGGCTAACTCATTTTGTTTCTAACTTAAACCTAAGCCAATAAAACAATAACACCTCCTTTCCTTCTAGTAGTTTAAGTCCACCTCATCACCCTTATGCATTTTTTTTATTTTTTATGCTCTTTTACTGATTTTGTAAGCCTCCAAACGACCATGCTTCAAACTTTGCCTCCTTTCCTTTTATTTTCTTCTTCTCATTTAGTTTAACCTAATGGACAAGGCCCACTTGCTTAATCTTCTCTTACAAGCCTCCTTTTATTTTGTTTTCATCCTTATGTAATTAAAACTTAATGGACCCTAAAACCCTAGCCCATTACTTCCATTCTTTTTCATTTGGATGACATGTACAAGGGCTAAAAGCCCACTCAAGCCCAATTGCCATCTTTCCCTCCTTACAATTTGAATTTTTCATCTTTCCCTCCTTATATTTGCAACTAAAATGGACCCAAGCCCAATTCTTCATTTCTTCTTCATGCAAATAGCATTTAAAGATTTCAAGGCCCATCTTTGTACACCTTAAACCTTAAACTAAAATACATGCAAACTTCCTAATTTGCTCTTTCAATTCACCTTATTTTTGTACTTCTAAAATTCTAACAATTTAACAAAATTCCAATTTAAACTTCTAAATTCCATCAATTAAAACAATTATCCTCAAACCTTCTTATTCATTTAATTTCTAAAATCCATGCAAGCTCTAATTAAATCTAAACCCTCATTTAATCTCAATAACCTAAATTCATAGGATCCTCAATTCATATAAGTATTTTTAATACCAACAATATATCACAAATAATAATTTATCAATCAACAAATCACATGTCACTAAATCCCTTCATTTAATAATCATAACCTATGCCATAATAAAATCCTCAATTTATTCCAACCAAATGAAAAATTATCAAACTAAAGTCTCAAAATAATTCAAACATGCTTAACGCGAATCGGGGCCCAACACAAACAATTGGCTCGAGAGTTCCGTAAACGATCCGGATAAACCGAAGTTAAATCTGTAAACTATCCGAGTCTGATTTCTCAAGGATCTCGTGGCCTCAAGCGGGCAGTCGGGAGAAGGCTTTATGTCAACGTGCACGTGACTTCATCCGTAACTCTCTTACCCAAACAAGACACATAATCAATTCGTTTCATGCTCAAAGCATCTTAACAAAGCTTTCGCAAATTCAATATTTTTCATATAATTCCATACAAGCAAGGGCACATAATGCAAGCAATAATACATAAGGCAATTTGCCCATACACACAATAACCATAAACATATTACCCACCTAATATCGCTCGAGTATCCCACTCACTGGTGTCCTTCCTCTTGCGATTGGGTCAGGTCAGCTTGGTTTCCTATAATAAACCAAGTTTCCATTCAATCAATATCCACGGTAAATATTCAAAGCTTGACAAACAAAAAGGAAAGCACTAAAAGTCTCCATCCGACTTCCATCAAAAATTTCGAACCCTTAGAGGCTAATTCCAAAACCCCTTCTTCACAAAACTCGTAGCCCTTATTTCTAGTTCACCACGAATCTGAAATCACCTCAATTGGACATCTACAGCCCAAGATATGCCCAAAATACCAAAATATATCTTTGTTGGAAAACAGGGGCTCATGGCGGTAAGCCCGTTGTCATAATGACGCCTGTGTTTCGCCGCAATGACACACACAGCAGCAAGCGCCAGAACAGACACGCACGTCATGCGAACATAGGCTCGCACGTCACGACGAATCCATCCCCACACGTCGCGGTGAATAAACATTTATTCATCGCGACGTTGCTCCCCTTTCTCGCACGCCGCGGCGTGTTCATACACACGTCGCGACGTGCGAGTCTGGAGAACAACTCCGAAACCCGATTTTTCCAACATTTCCCATCTTAAATCCTTTCCAAATCTAAATGCAACACAACCAAACTATAGATCAAGTACTCTACTACAATTCTAACCCATTCTAAGCTTCCAATCCATCATAAACGTAACAACCCAGAAAGTTCTAACCATTTCCTTCCGAAAACCCTAAAACCTTCGATTCTCTTCATTCCTACAATCTTCTAAGTTTAAATCTAATCATAACAAGTTTGAAGGAAGCTAAACTTACCAGAAATCACTTCGAATCAGTCGAAAAACTCAAAGATCGCAAAACCTCTCTTCTCTTCTCTTTTCCTCCACCGACGGCGCTACTCCTCTTCTTTTCTTCTTCTTTTCTTTTTCCTCTTTCTTTCTATTTCCTTCTAATTCTTTCTTTAAAACCTACCTAGGTTGGTCAAAGACCAAAATACCCCTCCTAAGAAGCCTAAATCCATTCCAACTTAAGTAAACTTCCCAAAATACCCTTACACAATTTAATCCTCTAATGCCTTATTTAAACCATATTTAATCTCAATTATACTCCAATTAACCACTAGCACACCCAATTTAACCAAACGAAGCGATAAACACATAATTATCAAAATTTATGCCTACTGACATTATAAAAAAAATGTCGGGGTCCAACACACCACAGCATAATGGTGTGACAGAAAGGAGAAATCGAACCTTGTTAGATATGGTACGATCGATGATGGGCTTTGCAAAGTTACCAAAATCCTTTTGGGGGTATGCACTCGAGACAGCTGTTTATTTGCTAAACAGAGCTCCATCAAAGACAGTTGATGTTACTCCATATGAGATGTGGACTAACAAAAGACCCTATCTTACTCATTTGAAAGTTTGGGGTTGTCACGCTTATGTGAAGCGGATACGATCGAGATAAACTTGATGCAAAGTCGACAAATATTTGTTCGTAGGATATCCTAAAGAAACAATGGGATATCAATTCTACTTCTTTGAGGAACAAAAGGTATTTGTTTCAAAGCATGCTGTCTTTTAGAGAAAGAGCTTCTTTTACAAGAAGGCGGTGGGAGCAAAATTGAACTTGAAGAAGTTCAAGATGCTCGAGCAGAGACGCAGATCAATCGCTCGAACTCAAAGCGTGACTCATACAGATGAAGTAACAGTTCAACCTTCTACAACACACGAAGTTCAGAGGTCACGAGGATACGCCTGCTTCCTAGAGATATAGATTTCGTGAATGAGCAGAATGACGATTGCTCATAGAAGATGATGAGCCTACCACCTATGAAGAGGTTCTGAAGAGTTCAGAGTCTGAGAAATGGCTTCATGCCATGAAAGCTGAAATGGATTCCATGTATGAAAACCAAGTATGGACTTTGGTTGAGGCACCCGAAGGAATAAAACCCATAGGGTGTAAATGGGTTTTCAAAAGGAAAACCGACATGGATGGTAATGTAATTACCTATAAAGCAAGGCTTGTGGCTAAAGGTTTTCGTCAAAGACAAAGAGTTGACTACGACGAGACCTTCAGCCCAGTAGCAATGCTTAAATCCATTAGGATACTCCTAGCCATTTCCACTCATTATGATTATGAGATATGACAAATGGATGTGAAGACAACTTTCTTAAATGGAAATCTAGCTGAGGATGTGTATATGACACAACCTGAGAGCTTCACCTCCTATGATGGCGAAAAGGTATGCAAGCTTTAGAAATCCATCAATGGATTGAAGCAAGCATCCAGGAGTTGGAATATCCGTTTTGATGAGGTAATCAAAGAGTTTGATTTCTCACAAAATCCGGATGAACACTGTGTGTATAAGAAGGTTAGTGGGACTGCAATCGTATTCCTTATGCTATATGTAGATGACATATTATTACTAGGAAACGATGTCTCTATGCTACAATCTATGAAGATTTGGTTGTCCAAACAATTTGCCATGAAAGACCTTGGTGAAGCAACTTATATCATTGGGATAAAGATTTATAGAGATAGATCAAAAAGATTGCTTGGTCTTTCACAATCAACGTACATAGACAAGATGCTGAAGAGATTTAGCATGGAACAATCCAAGAGAGGGTACCTTCCGTGACTCATGGGATAACACTCTCAAAATCTATGTGTCCTAAGACACAAGATGAGAGGATGCGCATGAATATGATCCCGTATGCATCTGTAGTAGGATCTATCATGTACGCAATGCTATGTACGAGACCCGATATATCATATGCTCTAAGTGTTACGAGCAGATACCAATCAGATCCTGGTGAGGGTCACTGGGTGGCAGTCAAGAATATCCTCAAGTACTTGCGAAGGACTAAGGATGTTTTCTTGATATATAGAGATAGAGATTTCAAAGTGAGCGGGTATACGGATGCCAATTTTCAATCTGATAAGGATGATTCTAAATCCCAATCAGGTTAAATATTCACACTGAACGGCGGGGCAGTCAGTTGGAAGAGGTCCAAACAAGAAAGGACTGTCGATTCAACAACCAAGGCAGAGTACATTGCCGCTTCAGAAGCAGCAAAGGAAACAGTTTGGATCAAGAAGTTCATTACTGAACTTGGTGTGGTTCCTAGCTGTGATGGGCCCATACAGTTGTATTGTGACAACAATGGGGCTATTACGCAGGCGAAGGAACCAAGGTCTCATCAACGATCCAAACACGTACTCCGCAGATATCATCTGATTAGGGAGATCATTGGACGAGGTGATGTCCAGATAGAGAGAATTCCCACCGAGCAAAATATTGTTGATCCGTTGACAAAGCCATTATCACAAAAGAGTTTTGATTCTCATGTACTCACCTATGGTATTAGATATCAAGGCGATTGGCTTTAGGTCAAGTAGGAGATTGTTAGAGTAGTGCCCTAAAGGCAATCGCCTTTAGCGCGTTTTGTACAAAGTTGTGTACATACTTTATGAATAAATAAAGAAAGGCATATTTCATTAATTTGTTATTCATTATTTATGAACTGATATTGATCAATAAGCAAATTAATGAAGTCCATGATACATGACATAGCATGAAGGAAATTGTGATGTGATCATACTATTGAGATTCCCATCATGTGCAATTATGTCAGTATCTAAATTATCCCTAGTCATAGGATTACTAAAATTGGACATCGGTAATTCGGAGAGACTAGCACATCTCAAGCTCCTTGATTTGATCAAGCAGTGGATCTCAGAAACTGTAAATATGAGATATTTAGGGTTGAGATGTGAATGCTTACTAGAGGTAGTAAGTACATTGGATGACCTGCTATGAGATCATCACATGGATGTCCTATTCTAATGTCAGTGATAATCTCATCATAGCCATGTTGCAAATATCCTTAGACTTGAGGTACTCGAGGATATCTTGGATACTGATTCTATACTTTGACTCCATTCCTTGTTGCCTTACACAGGTCGCTCATAGGGTGGTGATTGGGTACAGTTTGAGGTATTCGAAGGTAATTGAGTAACCAATAGAGGATTCACCACTTCTGTGATAGCAGAAGATGATACCCATGGCCTCTTGTCAGGGTCATTACTTGGAAATCTCGTCGAGATCGTATGTCATGAAGAGTGTCTTCAGTGACATATAAAGTAATGAGTCCCAAGACGAGAACTGATATCACTTGGACTAGATTTGACGTAGTCAGTCTAGTAAGAGTTGACACTTTGCACATACTCATAACCAAGTGGGGTATAGCATGGTGAAAGGACGAATTGCACAGTAATTGTCTATGGAAAGATTCGTGATATGGTTCATGATGAATATATGTTCATTCGTCAAACCAATTACTTTTCGGTCAATTGGGGGTCATGATGTGTTGTTAGATACCGCTCATGACTTGCTCAGATTAAGTGTTAATCTAAGTGGCCAACATAACCGGGAACCTAATGGGTCACACGCATAAGAGTGACTTGGAGAATTCGTAAAATAGTTTTGGAAAGAGATCCAATAAATGGAGAGCAATGGAATTAAATGGATCCCAATGAGATCGAGATATTTCCCGATGAGATCGCGACATCGATATTGCTGAAAAAGGTTTCTGGTGGTTTTTCCATACCGGGACCCGGTAGGACCGACCCCAGTGTGACTGGACCACTTCAGCATTTATATACATTTATATACATATATATATATTATTAATTAATTAAAGAATTAATTAATATATATATATATATATGTAAACGTGGAAGGAGGAGAATTAGCCTTATCATCTTAAACTTTTTTTTTTATATATATATATAAGCTAACGTGGATGTATGATTCACCATTAGCATTTAATGTCTTTAAGTGTTAAAGACAAAAAGGCTATGAAGTAAGGAGAAAGCGAGATCATTGTGGGTTTAAGAAAGGGTTTCTATAGCTTCCTCTCTTCATCATCGATCATCACTCTCCAAGCTTCATCCTCCTTCTTTTCATCGTTGATTTCTAGCTCTTCAAGAACAAAGGTAAGATCTAGCAGTCTTTACTTTGTTCTAGCTATTCCCGGATCAAAGGGTTTGCCCCGGTTAGGTTCTTCGATCTCTGCGTGGATACCGTTAGAGACGATCTCCTTTGACCGTTATAGTTTGATATCATTATATAGACACATGGATCCTGGCTTTCGGGAAGGTCCCGGAATAAAAAAAAATTTCCACACCGTGTGCATGTGATGCACACACCGGGATTTTCCTACATCTTCACCTTTTTCTTCCTCGTTTAATTCCTCTAGCCTACTAGATAAAAGTAAAGAGACATTCTCAATAACAAATGGAACTTAGTATTTACCTCTAAGCAGGACGATATAACTTTTTCTACTTTAAGCTCATCCTCAAATTCTTCTTCACACACAATTTGTAACACACTACTACTATAGTGCATATGCCCGAACATCTATAGATTATTCGAGAATATACCCTATGGGAATGGTTATTAAGGCATCATATATAACACAAGTATTTAAGAAGATCATAACTTCCCATTTTATTCATAAACGTGAACATACATTGTAGCATTACAGTACATAATCCATATATATACATTACTAACAATATTTAAGAGTTTTCTACTCTTTTCAAGACGTTCTATATGAAGTGGAATGTTAAACCAAAATATCCTATCTAGACTCTTCAGTGTCAACTGACTGACTTTTAAGCCATTCTTGCTCCAAAACACAAGTACTAGATTTCTACTTGATCTGCTTAGGAGTTCGAACTCCTTTGAACCTAAAAACCAACATTACAACTTTAATGAGTTCGCCATAAAACATATCAGCACTCAATAAAACATATATAGTCCAGTTTATGTAATATAAATGAATAATTCACATCACATCACATACATCATTGATTTCAACCATTCAATATTTCATCTTAGTTCAATGGGCATGTTAATTCAGTTAGTCAATATGGTATATCCATTGTAGCACCCCACTCCTGCCAGACCCGAACCTGATATCGATGGTGATATCCGAGCCCACGCCCCGCGAGGGTGGCGTACTAGAGCACTCAAATCCATTCAGAAATTCCTTTAAAACAATTTTGTACTTTTTGAAACAAATGAGTGCGCAGAAATCATTAAACAATTTGGGCCCGCGATACAAAAACATTTTTCCATCAAAATACTATTTCAGTAAACAAATAGCAATACAGCATTAATCAATTGGGCCCTTTGCAATAATAGTACAAATAAGCAGAAATACAACTTTACACATAATTAGAATAACACAAATGCAGACGCGAACTGATCCCGACTTCAAATTCTGACTCTCTTGCCATAATCATACTCCCTTTTCACTAACGGGGTAATTTCCAATTCCTGAAAAATAATTGCAATGTTGGGTGAGTTTGCGAACTCAGTGAGAAACCATCATCGATTGTTCACCCAACTTATGCATATTCACACAATTCACAGTATCACATATATCATTTTTAGAGATGTCACATTATCCACATTTAATCATTTATATATGCAATACATATGTGACACTCTGCAGTTTATTACGGTGTTGTGACCGAGCGCCTATCAGTGATCAATATTCAATGGACGCGTCTAGGAAGTAGGAGAGCCCTCAGGGTATGCACTAACTTCCCTCGAGCTCGAGGCTTGGTATTACGTTGGGCTTGAAGCCCTGATCATTGAGCCTGTGGCTCTAACAAATACATTGGGCTCGAGGCCCTGATTGCGTTGAGCTTTAAACTCTGAAAATCGTTGGCTGCTCCGGTCACAACTGTCATTATCTGATCATGGCATTATGCATGAATGCACATGTTCCAATTTCCATTTACAGTCATATACATTTCAATGAAATTTCCCATTCCTTCGGACCTTTGGTCCGGTATTTCAGTCATGTACATTTACGATTTATTTCATTGATGCATTCGTAGTCATGTACACACAATAGCACTTCAATAACACATATTCAATATTTCAGACACCCATGGTCCGAAATCAATCAAATCAAACACACATAATCCTTCCTTTTGTCTCCACATGACATAGATGCATAATATTAAACACATAAGGTTGAGAAACCAACTAGGTTACTCACCTCTAACTTCCGAGCCACTGCCGGGAAGTCACGCCTATATCGGATGATCGACGCTCCACTTGAGCCTCTATAACAATCAGAATATCCAATTATTACAAATTGCACAATTTCTAATATTCAGAAATGTATATGTAGCAAATACGATGAGTACTATACATGTTATGACATTCCCGATCCAATTCCCGAATCTTTTCAATTCAACTCTTTCACTCAAATTCGATAGCAATTCCTTAGACCATAATTCAATTGACTATATTCCAAACTCTCCAAAAACAAATTCCAAGACATAGGAATTATCTTTAAATCGAAATCAAATTCATTATTTAATTTCCGACCGATTACCGAAATAAATTTCGAAATTCCATTTTTCTATATTCACAATTCTTAGTCTTTAAATCAAGATCATCAATCACAAACCAATCCATTCAGAATTAAACCTCAAAATTTTCAATTAACAAAACAATTCGATTTCGGGTAATTGGGGTCCTCATCATGGCAAGATGATCGTCGCCGCAATGAGCCTCCTCGCTCGCCATGACGACACGCAGCCCCCAACGGCGAATCCGCTTCAGCTCGTCGCGGTGTGCGGAAGAATTTCACTCGCCACGGCGTGCATCGCTCCCTCGTGTCGTGTGAAGAAGGACTTGCTCGCCGCGGCGTGATCATCACACGTCGCGACGTGCAAACCCAGAATCGCCTCCGAAACCCAGAATTTCCAGATTTTCTGATATATAATCCATCCAACTCAATTCAAATCACTCCCAATCAATTTAAAACACTAAACTCAACTTATTTCTAACCTCAAATTCATCACATATTCATTATCTCATAAATACCCAAATCGAAATCAACTTATTTCCCAAAACCTCCCTCATCCGAAACTTATAAATTATTAAACAATTAATAACTCTCATCAATGATCAACTCAAATTTATCTAACACATAAAGGAGTAAAAACTTACTTGATTCAAGCCTTAAACCGTCGAAAATCACCAAGAGCTCCAATTTTCTCAAGCTAAACACATCCACGGCAATTACCCATTTCTCCACCAAATTTCATCTTCTCAATTCCAAGGCTTAAGCTAGATTGAAGATGATGATTGAAGCAATTTAAAGGGAGAAAATGGAAACAGGAATCAAGAAGGATGATCCACGATGGAGAAGAGAAGAAGAAAATTCAAATTGTCTTTCAAAGCAAAAGGAGAAATCGTGGAAAACAAAATCCAAAGATTAGGGTTATATATATAAGGATTTTAAAGCTAAGGGCATGTTTGGCAACTCATTTGCCACATGCTTAATTCTTAGGGTCTAAAAATCCAATTCTTGTTCTAATTTCTCCCGATTTCACAATGACTATAAATAATAAATCTTGAAATCTTAATTCAGATTATCTCGTGCCACTTGTCAATCAATTTCGGAACCGGAATCCAATTTATTAGTCATTAAGCCAATTTTTCGGTCCGGACTCATATCTCTAAAAATTCTCAAAAAATTCCTATAAATCTTCAAAAATATAAAACACATGATCCTACACCCAAATTTCATTTTTCAAACCTCTAGCTTTCGATTTTCCACTCCAATTCACTAATCAAATCATAATCTATACAATTATTACCTAATTGCCAATTCACACAATTTTTATCGGGAATATATCATACATGTATGTACCTACATATGCTTGTGTTAAATAACTCAGTCCTCTACAATCAGAGGCCAAA
Source organism: Erythroxylum novogranatense (assembly GCA_029891385.1). NCBI lineage: Eukaryota > Viridiplantae > Streptophyta > Magnoliopsida > Malpighiales > Erythroxylaceae > Erythroxylum > Erythroxylum novogranatense. The sequence continues at coordinate 45,293,040 of CM057224.1, read as the reverse complement.
CGAATGTCTACATTTCAAATATGCAATGCAACAACCTAGCCTGTCCCAATTTACCAATTTACCCTTCCCATCGGGGACGGGATGCTACATCCATTCAATCATTCAATAAATAAGAATGCATATGCAAATGCACATATGACTCCAGCTCATTTTTACTTTGTTGTGACCGAGCACCTATTTAACTGTCTCAAATTTGTTATAGATAGTGGGATTTTTTTTATATATTGTCCCGTACCCATTATGGATATTGGGCTTATTAACAATTGAGTCTGCAGCTCTTTATGCACTTTTTTTTTGCTTTAAACTCTTTTATCTATTCATGCATTTCAAATAAATGAGATGCAACAATTCACATATGATGCATTCATTATTTCACATTCGATATATTCCAGTCATATATCACATTCTTCGGATTTAAGCTCGGCATTTAACATTCAGTTGAGAACACGTATTTCCATATTCACATACATTTACAAAAAACTTCTAATATATTTTTGAATATCAATCTCCTCGAATAATTGATGATCCAGAATTATCACAATCACATGAGTAGCAATTTAATAATTGAATTTTAATCAAAGCAACTAGATTATGGTGAGAGAACATCTAAGTTGACTCACAGTATGCTCCAGAATAGCTATTGCCTTGATGATATAGCGATGTCTAGATGCAGTCGGTCAATTTGTGCTTCCATATCAAGCAATATACACATATGTATACGTTACTAACTTGTTTAATCAAATGAATACCTAATCATAAATGTATATATATGTGTTATGTCCAATGCATGCTCAATTCAATTTCCCTAGGTATGTATCCTTATTCATAAATCTTGCTCATTCATTCATTATAGTTTGTATATAACTTGTTTGCAATTAGGATATGCCTTAAAAAATCTCAATTACTCTAAATTCATTCAATCATACGTTTGTCCTTCACTTCCTAACATTCCATACTCACATAGCTTCCTAATTCTCATTCAATCATACCTAATTTACATTGTTCATATCCTTTGATTCACACTTGCATTCATAAAAACACTTTCATTTCTTTAACAACTCTTACTTCCTAAATTCATATACATTGATATCAAATAATCCATTCCTTAATTCTAACATCAATTATCAACCTAAACTTATCAAACCCTTAATCAATCAATCAAACAACCTTCGAGGTTCATTTCAAACCTTAATCAAATCCAATTACACCAAAGTAAAGTAACTTATCCTTGGTCAGTTCAACAATCACACAAAATAGAGTTTTTCATTTCCAAAGCCTTTCCCATGATTGTGGAAAGAAAAAACAGAAACTTTTCTTCTTTAGGGCATTTCCTATGATCGTGGGAAGGAGCTCATACTACTTCCACGATCGTGGAATGGGTGAACAAACAGTTCACCATCCCTTTCCTTCAATCTGATCGTAGAATGTGTGAACAGACAGTTCACCATCCCTTTCCTTCAATCTTTTTTTTCTGAATTTTAACACCATCATATTAATCCATTGATCATACCTTAATTATACCTAAATTGTACTTCATTTCCTCATCAATTTCATCACCAATTCTAACTCAAAATCATTCAATTGATAACTCATAAATCATAGTCTTTCATGCATCATAATCAAAATAGAACTATCATTCACCTTCATACATATAACCTAACTTATCAATTTCTGGAACACTCCCAATATACCCATTTTTTTTGCAAAAGTACATTTTCATTTACACTTCACATCTCAACCTAAACCATCCATATAATCCACTATTTTCAAGTATAAAAAATAAAATAGAAACTATACACTCATTCATCAAATTTCAGCACAACTTTAACATCAACCCTACATATCACTCATCTCAATTTAATCATCATGAATGTTTCTATTTTAACATGCCATAGTGATCAAAAATCACTTACTTAATTAGCCCTAATTTCAACTCAATCTTCAAGTTAACTTAATCTTCCATCAAGGAAGGATACTCTAAAAACAAGATGGAAATAGAAAGGGGTTTCAATCCCAAAATAAAGGTTGCAAAAATTTTGGAGCAAAAAAGTGTAGAAATTCGGGAAAAACTCAAAGTGTAAAGGTATAGTGTGGGTCGGTGGCAATAAGAAGAAGAAAGAAGAAGAAAGCATACAGCCAAAACTAGACAAAACAATGGTCTTTCAAGAGTAAAATCTTGGGTTAGGTGAGTGGTGAGGGTTTGGACACTTGTCCAAACACTTGTCAAAAAAAGACCCATGCTACATGTCTCCTTTTATAAGCTACCAATTGTCACTCCATAATTAGTCCATTTGTCTCATAATCACTAGACCATTTGTCACCCAATTAAGCCACCATTTGTCACTCATTTAATCAAGCCATATGTCACTATTTCATAGGTTTGGTCAACCTAAATTTCCATGTATCAATTTATCTTTCCATTCAACATTTTTCTTATATTAGATACTCATGTTACTTCATCAATCACTTAAATGCAACATTAACTTCCAATTCACTAATTTAATCCATCAAACTAAAATTCAAGACATAAATAACATACAATCATGGAATCACATCATAAACATTTAAAATCTTTCATATTGAGTGTACAAATTATTTTTACAATGCCTCTAAAGTATGATTCATGTATGTATATGAATATGATGCTTGAAAATGAAATACATTTCATATATTCTCCTATGATATGACTTATATGACTTATGGGCTATTACACAATTCCTTAAGTATTGCCCTCAAAATTCTTAAGTTCCTCATCACTCAGTAAGGTTTTTGCACTAACGTCCATTGGGTACACCTTGGGTTGATATAGTTGCTCCTCTTCGCTTTACAGTTCCAGACGATTGACATCTCCCCATCGAGGCAATGCATCTTGCTGGAACCATTTCACATCCTACTAAAATTGCAAAGTGTTAGTAGCGACATTATAAACTAATTCTTCCAAGGATGTACTTGAGTTTTGTTGGCTTTCCCAATTTTGGAAACTATACCACAATTGCCTTTCATCTTACTGGAATTGCTGGATATCCTATTGGGTTTGCTGTATACTCTCTTGAAACTGCTTCATACCCCATTGAAATTGAAGATTGTTAGCATTACAAATCTTGATATAGTAGTCTAGAGATGTGCCTGAATTGTGATAAGAAACTTCTAGCCTATACGGGAATTGTTTTGCATCCTGCAAACTATCATGGAAGTAACTTCGTTGATTATCCCATCCATAACTAAAGTTAGATTGATAAGTCCAACCTTGGTTATAGGATTGAGAGTAAGAGTTAAAGAAAAAATTACTTCCATCCACGATTTTTTTAACATACAAACACTAAACAGAAAATGTAAAGATCAAGAAATAAATGCAAAATAAACTAATTACGAACAAATATATACAAAACACCAATTAAAATCACAAAAAGTAAAACACTGCACTCCCTAGCAGTAGTGTCAAGATTGACAGTGCGTCGTAACACTTGTCAAAATAACTATACTACTACTATTAACACCTTTGAGTATTATTTGTTTTAGTATTTATTTTGCATGTATTTTTATTTATATATATTAGATTTTGGTTTTTTATTTCTATTAGTTTTGGTGTTTCTGATAGTTTTGGTTTTGTCCTTATTATTATTATTATTATTATTATTATTATTATTATTATTATTATTATTATTATTATTATTATTATTATTATTATTATTATTATTATTATTATTATTATTATTATTATTTGTGTTTAGTATTCTTAGTGTTATTCGCTTTTATTTTAGCTATATCTTGAGATTTAGGTTTTATTATTATTATTATTATTATTTACATTTAGTGTTTTTATTTCTCCATTACTTGTCTTTTCATTTATTTTCTATTTTATGAATTATTTCTGTTAGCTGCATCATCCGTATATTGTCTCATTTGCATGTGGATCCACCGGAAACAACCTCTCTACTTTGTAGAGATAAGGTTGCGTACTATCGGACCTCCCCAGACCCTACTTCATTGCGGAATTTCGGACTGGGTGATGATGATGATGACTACTATAACAGTGGTGAGTCTAGGTCGATCCCACAGAGAATGTGTGTAAAGTTATTAAAATGAAATTAATAGGTTTTTAGGTTTAAGGGGTTTTGAATTTTTCAAACAAGAAAATAAAATAAAACTAGACTGATAAAAACAAATTAAAACAGCATTCAAAAAATGATAAAAGTGGAGAATTCGGTAAGGACCCGGTTCTTTGGTTCAATCTTCGTCAACACCCTAATTAAACATATTTCATTGATTTGTTGTTCTCGAACCTTTCTTAACAACTATTAATCGTGGGTTGAGTTTTCCCATAGGTAGTGTTTAATCAAGATATGATTGTTAATTAAACCTAACTACTGAATAACTTAGGAAATGATCTTTAGATTCAAATGGGTAGTATCATTACGAATTAGGATAACCAATTAATCAAGGCAACAACCACACATGATGCGTCATTTCACCTAAGCTATGTTATCCCTAATGATTACAAACCATTAGTCGCCTAGCTATGGATTCATACACGAACAGCCGAACTATACGATCATATGATCATTCATTCACAAAACCCAAATCCATATTAAGATAACACAATCAATTCATAAAGAGAGTAAGAATAATGAACATAATGAAAAACAAGCTTAATCGGGTTAGTCGAAGTCGATGTTACCTTTAAACTAGCATCGAGTCGTTTAACCCTTCATCTTCTCTATAAGTATCCAAGCATTAGCTAAGAGCACCTTTGTTTATATGGAAAACCGATAAGAAATGAAGAAAATTACAGGTTTATTGCATCTGTCCAGCCTTCTCCATTAATCTTCAATAAAACCCTTATTATTGTTGGCAACTGACCCACCTCCAAGATGATTTGATTATGAATTCCTAAATGCTATCTCGGTTCTCCATCTTGGAAAAAAAAAGATGAATAATGAATAAACTAGCTACTATCCACCTTTGGTTGCTCACCTTGAAAACCGAAAGAAGATGATGATGAATGGAGTTCAAGTTGTTATCCACTTTCCTCTCTTGGTTATTCTCCTTGTCGAGTTACCTCCTTGCCATTATACACATTCCATCCTTCATATAATAAAGAACTAGGTCAAATGGAGTGGGGCAGGTAGGAAGAACTGAAGAGAGGAAGCTTCTCCACTCTCTTTCCTTGTTTTATTTTTAAAAGTGTAGCAACCACCTCATCCCCTCCCCCCCCCCCTCCTTTATTTATTCAGTAGCTACATGAAAAACAAGTGAGGCAGCTAGGTTTTTTTTATATAAAATGGGGCAACTGTTACGTTCCCCTCATTTAGCCACACATCACAAACTTTCCATTATTTTTACTCTCAGTTTTCCACAATTCATAGCAACCAACACCTTGTATTATTGCTCCACACTTTGTCCTATTGCTCCATACTTTGTATAACCAAAGCTAGGTTAAAACATGTGAGAAATGGACAGCTAATGGACAACTAGCTCCAATGTTGTCCATTTGTTTCACGTTGTTGAAAGATGTCTTAAGGGTGTGAGTGGTGTCTCACGCCCATACAACATCTTACATGGGCTAAGGGTGTCCCACGCCCATACAACATATTGCATGGGCTGAGAGTGTCTCACATGCTTTTAATTCAATTCATTTTAATTGTTAGACAATACTCATGGTTGACTCATCTATCATGTGAGTGAGAGATGTTTCATGAAGTGAGTGGTGTCTCACTGACGTGAGATACTTGCATGGATAGCTTGTATTGCATCGGCATCTCACTCCCTATTTTTTATGCTTTATCTTGTCTCCTTTGTTTGTAATCTTCTTCTTATTCCATGAAGAAAAGTGAATATTAATCTTTAGAAAATAACCCAAATATTATGCTTTTGACTCACTTTAACTTATTTGCTTCTGAATTGTGCCTAAAATCACACATGATTCAAAATGAATATTTCATGTCATTAATTGCTAAGTGTTATGGAATAATTTCATAATTTCATAATCAATTAAGCATTTATCAATCTCCCTCCCATATATGGATAAATATAAGTATTTTTCAAATAAGGATTTTCTAGTACAAGTAATATGGTAGCTAACTTACATAAGAATAAATCCTAACCCCTTCCCACTTACATTTGCTTTAATCACAAATTGTCTACTAAAGCTGGATAAAGGTAAATCTAAGAAGACACTAGTGTCTCTATAAGTGACTTAAAAGCATCTTCTACCTCTTAATTCCAATGAAGAGCATTTCTACTTGAATAAGGACATTAATGGCTTATTTAAATAATCATACCTTTAATATACCACATATAGTATTATACTAATCTTGAAGATCCCCCTAAACGTGCCAAAAAGATGGTATTAGCCAATTCTACACTACATTAACCTTTTTTGGATTTATTGGTACCCTTTTTACTAATATAAAATGTCCAAGGTACTCAATTTGGCTTACTCTAAAAGAGAACATTTTTGTGTATTCATAAATAATTATTGCTTTCTTAGAATTTGTAACACATAGTGAAGATAACTGAAAATAAAGAATGTTAAATTGTAAGCCAATTTAATGTTATAAATTCTAAGAAAGCAATTTAATGTTATATGTGAGAGTAAAGAAAGGAAACACGTCTTGTCTAAGACACATAGACAAGACGTCTTGTCTAAGACAACAATTTAATGTTATCTTCACTATTGCTTTCTTAGAATTTGTAACACATAGTGAAGATAAATTCTAAGAAAGCAATTTATAACTCCACTTAGACAAGACGTCTTTCCTTTCTTTCTCCCACAATCCTTGTTTCCCCCCATATATAGCCCTTTAAATTGACAGTTTTCACTAATATTGAGTCTTTATTAATTGTAATCTAATAACATGATAGTGTTATCCTCCACATTAACTATCTCCTTATCCAATGTGAGCATGGTCATCAGATGTTCATAAGAAAAAGTTTAAAGAACAAAGCATAATCATTGGTATAATAGTCCACTCGATTCTGAGCAAGTTACTAAGTATTTGGTTGAATGAATTGATATATTACTCTATGTTTTTTCCCTTATGTGTACCCTATTAGCATGCCTTGTTGCACCAATAAATTCTTCATTTTTTATTGTTATATTCTAAAATTTCTAGTTTCATTAAACTTCCAAACTTCAAATCTTATAACCAAAAATATTGTTACCACAACTACGCCTAATACCAATTGTTGAGAAATTAATGTATAATAAAATACAATACAAGTAAACAAAAAAGAAAATAAGAATATTTTTACAAGATTTGGCTAATTGAGTGTGCCTACTTCCTCAGGAAGCCAAAAGTGGATGATTTCATTATATTGATCAATAAATCACATAATAAGGATTATAAATTTCCTATATATAAACTATGTTTACCTAAGTCTAGTTAATTATAAACTTTAGATAGTACAATTCTATGTAACTTGTCTCTTACCAAATACAACTTAATTTAAACATGACTCTAACAAGTACTAAAATCCACCAAAAATATGTTTTTTGATAAGATTATTTGTCATGAACATAGCCTGCATATAGATATGAGCTATAATATGCTTGTGACCTAGATTATTGATCTTACCACTTCTCTATGCGTATAGACACGAGCTCCAATATATCCCTGTCCATAATGGTATCCCTCTTTGAAAATTTCTTTATTGCACTAAAATAATTGTGTTCTATCCCATATATTTACTTCTACATTTTTTATAAGAATAACCCGTAATACAAACCATGTGTTGGGCCGTGTTTATTTAAAGATTTTTTAAAAACACGCGTTTTCTTTGAAAAATATTCTCTGATTACACCCATATATATAAGTCATACATAAAATGATCTATCATTGCTTGATTAACTATCAACAACTTAAAATCCCAATAAGATAAGAAGTATGCACAGGCATTATATATCTATATAAGGATTAGAAATATAAACATTATAAAGTGGTATTATATTATCATTCCGGAAGGGACAATTATCTACTTTATTGAGTTGTATAATTACTAGCCATACATTATACATATGTCTTTAATATTTTTTTAAGTATTTTGGTTTGACCATCTATTTGAGGGTGGTATGTAGTCAACATCTTTAATGACATCCCTTGTATCTTAGATAACTTTTGTTAGAAGTTACTAACAAAAATCATATCCTTGTCATTAACAATAGTCAATAACATCACCTATAACTTATAGACTTAGCTAATGAATAAGTGAGCCACTTTAGATGTTGAGTAAGGATGAGACAAAGGTATTAAATATGCATAATTAGGCAATCTATCCACCATAATCATTATCATTGAATAACCTTATAATTTTGGCAACCTCTCTATAAAGCAAGGCTAATATCATTCCATAATTATTTAGGAATTAGCAACGATTGCAACAATCTTAGAGTAGCTAAAGTTTATACTTATTCTTTTAGTAAGTGTCACATTTTTTAATGAACTCCTTGATATATCCATGTATTTTCCTCTAATAAAAATACATCTATAGTCTTTATACATTCCAAAAAATTCAAAATAACCTACAATTTACAATATTATAAAATTATGAAAAATATTATCATGCAAGTCTACAATGGCACCTACTAGTAACCTTCCTTTCCACTTTAATAAACCATTAAACTAAGTATAAGCTAAAACAATAACCTCACTTTATTTAAGCTTTTGGATCACCTTTTGCAATACCCTCCCAATTTTGAGTAATCTTGTATAATAAATTACATTACACTTGGAAAACTACCAAAATTGCATAAATCACCATAATAAACTTTAGACAACATTCTTGTTATCAATTGCATTTTTATATATGACTTCAAAATTAAATAACAAAATTTTGGTAATCAAGACTGTTGGAAGAGAGTAATGATCTTTTGTTCAATTAAATTTTTTTAAGCTTTTATGATGTTCGTAGCATCAAACCTTGTACCTGTTAAACAATGACACCATTACCTAATGGCTATGACTAAAGCTAGATTTCCTTCTCTTATATGGATAAATGTAAGTAATTTTCATATAAAGATTTGCTAACATAAGTAATAGAGTGATCATCTTGCATAAGACAGCTCCTAACCCCCTACCCACTTGCATCTTCTTCAATCACAATTTGTCTACTGAAGTGGCGTAAAGTTAAAATTGGAGAAGAGACTAATGCCTCCTTAAGTACCTTAAAAGCAACCTTTGCCTTTTAATGTCATTAAAAATCATTTCTTCTTCAATAAGGACATTTATGGCTCACTCAACTAATTATACCCTTATTAAACTACTTATAACATTATGCTAATCTTAAAACCCATCTCTAGTGCTCCAAAGTAGATGAGTTGGTCAATCTTATATTAGATTTACCTTTTTTGTATTTGTTGACATCCCTTTTGTTGAATTAAAATGCAAAATGTACTCCAATTGGCTTGCTCCAAAAGAACTTTTTATTTCTTTATAAATAATTTTTGTTCTCTTTGAATTTGTAATATTTGGTTAAGATGAATAAAATATTATTTTAGTGACATATTGCAAATCAAAATGCCATCAAAGTAACTAAGACAAACTTCCTTAAATATGGCTTAAAATAAAATTCATTAAGTTTTAGAAAGTTACAGATGCATTGTAAACAAAATGGCAAAACTAAAAGCTCTTAATGGCCCTAATATGTTTTAAAAACTAATTTTATATGCCTCCTCTTTTAACATTTTATTTGATGATATCCAATCCTCAAATCTAACTTAAAAAAAGTACTTAGAACCACATGGTTCATGAAACAATTCCTTAATTGTTGGAATATGGAGCTTATCATTCCATACATTTATTTTGGAGCCCTATAGTCCATACACAACCTCCATAAATTATCATTCTTCTTTACAAAGACCACTAAGGAAGAAAAAAGGCTTATACTATTCTGAATAGCCCCTTACTCCATCATATCTCTTACTAGTTTCTTTTTAGGCCCAATATACGTATACGATTTTAGGTTTACTACTTTTGTTCCTTTATTTAGCATAATTTTATGATTTTGTTTCTTTATTATTGGTAAATCCATAAGTTTCACAAATACATCAATATATTATTCTAATAACTACTTTATAAACTTATGCTCTCCCATAATTTCTCTATCTCATATAACCCTCAATTCCATCATCTAAATGTTACATTTAAGTTATTCACTCTATTGAACATGATCATCATTCTTTAATAACAAAAAGAAAGAAAGAAAATATTGGACCATTCTAACATCTTTGTCATTTGTTTTTATAAAGTAATGTTATTCTAAGAACTCTGCCCACTTCTTAACTCCATTACCTCACTTTCCTATTCAAACCATATTATACCACTTTTATAATTGCAAACAACATCATTAAATGTAGATAATTGTTACTTTCTCAATACCATGTCACTTTCTCTAACATTAATCACGAATGCTGAAAGAGTGTTTATTTATTAATTGGGTGAAGTTTTTATATATCTTATTACATATGATTTTTATGCCTACCAACCATAATATCTACTGGTTTACTCTCGTCAACCAAACCTTTTTTCTTATTAGTTATGCTTTTATAATTCTCTTAAAAATTCTCATTACCTACATCTACTAGAATGAAATAATTATGGTTCCTGTTATAGCTTGTATTGAAATCGTAAGTTATTGCTCCTCCTCTACTTATATTCTTTCAACACGATCTTCACCCTCTTCCTCATCATCTACTAAATGTATATGTGATTACTTCCTTTTGCATCTATGTCATGAAGTAAACTTTTTCTTGCATAAAAGCATAATCCTTTAGCTAAGAATGGAAATAAGTTGGTCTATACTGATCCTCTTAGGATGCAATTTGACCACAAACCTACTTAGCTCCTACTTGAACTGACTCAACCTTGACAAGAACCTGGGAGTCTGGTAGATTAATTTGGACTCACACTCCTTATAAAAACTATTAACCAATAAAACATATAACTTAAATAAAATTAACACTAATAAATGGTCACTAGATAACATAACACTAGTTGTGGGAAAAAAAAAACAAAGAAGATAAGAAAGATGATGAAAGTGGGAAGAGGAATTGTGATAGAAAAAAAGGGAAAACAAACATAGATGAAAGAAAGATATCATTGATAAGTAATGAATATTGAGTTTGCAATGTAAGAATCCATCAAAGATAAAAAAAGATAAGAATAAATAATTGGAATTTTAAAGTTTGCTATAGTAACGAAGCTTTTGCCCAAGTAAGAAAAGAGAGGGATGATACTCAAATTTTCTGATGAGAAAAAGAAGAATGATGTGAGCTTGCAATTAAAGATCCAAGAAATGGACAAGAAGATTGAAGAGATCAAAGAAGAACTACAAAATGTCATATGCTATAGAAAATAGAAAAAAGTAAAAACTTAAAATTAGAGCTTTTTTTAAAATATAGTTGGGCTTAAGGTTTGGTGAGACTATAAAGATTAAGCTTAAGTTTGACTTAATGTCCAATCAATTTAAACTAAGTCCATTGACTTCAACTAGACTAAGTGCATATTTGGATGAGCTTTTGTCAGTAGAGCTTTTGTTAGAAGAACTTTTCTAAGAAGCCAGTTAACTGTTTAGCTGTCAATTAAAAAAATAGTTTTTTATAAGAACTTCATACAGTAGACTGTTTAGCAACATAAAAATTAAAAGCACTTTTATTAATTTTAACTATATTTTATTTTGCAAAGTTATGAATACCGTACCCGGTTTGGTACCGGATTGAGTTCTGAAACGGAACCATATCGGCATTTAAATTGCACTGTACCATTTCGGGTAATTTTTTAAATTTATAAAATAGTCCTTAAAATTTTTAAAAATTGCAAAATAGTCCATATTGGTGTATTATGCAGTTATAATGTATATTTTACTAGTTTATCGCTTACATCAAGCATGCTTTCAAAATCTTAATAATAAATAATAATGACAATTAATATGAAATAAGTCAATAACAATAATTTTTAAATATTTTACATATAAATAATAACCACAAACCATAATTTAAACTTTAATTCCAAATTCTAAATTTAATCATAATAATTTACTTCTAAGTAATTTATTCATAAATTAAATTAAGCAAAATAGCTTTAGATGACATCTAAGGTATTTTAATTGAAAATATTAAATCCCAAAATGAAAACTATTGAAGAAATTAGAAGTTGGAACTATTATTTTGTCAAATGAGTCTCCAAAATAACATTTTAACATTTAAATAGAATTACGTTTAACAAAATTTATGATTTCATCCATTAAAAATACTTAATTACTTGAAAATTTAATTTTGTTAAATGTTTTCTAAAAGCCAAGTATCATGAGTAAAAGGTATTAAAATTTAATAAAACTTAGAATTTAATTAAATTACTAAAATGAAAAAGGCAATTAAATATTATTGAGTTTATAAAATAAAGTGTAAAACTGGGGACCAAGATAGGATTATATTTTTTGAAAAATAAAATAAAATCAAATTGAAGGATTGGATTGAAAAAAGCATTTACTTTTGATAAAATGATGATCATAAAATTGGAAATTTATATTTTACTTTGATCTTAAAAAGAATGATAAGTTAAAAATAGAGATATAAGATTAGTTAAAAGTAACTTATAATGTCATTTGACTTTTAAAACTTATTATTTACTAAATATAATGTTTACATTTATGAAATGTGTAAATGTGAAGTCTACGCATATAAAAAGAGAAGTTTTATATTAAGAGGGAAGGTGCACCGTTCACATTTATTGAGAAACTAGGGGCTAGGTAATGCACACCCAACACCTACTGCTAGCTACTAGCTACTTAGTTACTAGCTATACCATGATTGCAGAAGAGATGTGGTCAAAGACAGAGAAGTGCTTGGTTCCTGAGAAAAGAAGAGTGAACCATGCGTGAAATGAGTATGATAACCGGAGACGTCTTAACCTTTGATATGACAAAACATATATGAGTCTTATTACAAGACAAATGGGTGTATATTATGATGTTGTTATCCTCTTTTTTTGTGGTTTTCTTCTCCAAATTCTCCGTTAAAACAAACAACAAAGCAGGAGAACAAAACAAGACAAGCGTGCGTATGAATGAATCTGCTTTGTCAATGTGTATGTGCGTGTGTGTGTGTGTATCTCAGTTCTTGTATTCGTATTTTGTCTCTGCGCGTGTGTGTGAATAGAAGAAAGAAAATTTGTAGCGCAGCGTCTGTTCTTGTATTCTGTGAAGGTCCATGTGAGAGTGAGACTGCAATCTCTTGGCTTGCTCCACATCGTTGTCTCAAAAGCACTGGAGCAGGAGTTGTGTGTAGATTTCATAAGTCGCGGGGCCGCATGCAAAAAGGTAATCCACGGCTCCACGACGAGATGAGTGACGGCGATGGTGAGAAGAAGATCAGAGGCAGCGGCGACGGCAAGGACCAGGTGCGGTTGAGAGATGAGAGAAGAGGAGGAAAGTTTTAGATGAGAGAAGAGTAGAAGATGAAGAGTGAAGATCGAAAGAGGAGAGTCGGCGGGGATGAGAGGTTAGGAAAATTTTAGGTTAATTTTTTTTAAAATTGCTATTAGGTCCCTAAGATTTTTCAATTTTACGGTATCGGACTGGTACGGTCCGGTACTGCCAATACTGGCCGGTACCAACCGAAAATCACCGGTACCGACCGATACCGATGGTGACCGCTTGCTCGATTTTTGGCAGAACAGACATTCCGCGGCAAGATCACCGTAATCGAACAAGATTCATATCACTGTTATTTTGTAATAAAAATTATTTATGCATATAAATATTATTTAAAGTATATTAAACAATATGCAAATCACATATATTAATTATTATATAATTTTAAACCATATGAAATATAAATAAAAATATATCTAACCAAATCTTTTATATGGATTATAACATAGTAAAACTAATATAAAAATAAATATTAAAACATATAAAAAGTCAAATAATATTATATAAATCTCAAAATAAACGTAAAGATGAGTTTATGGGTATTGTGAAAATTATGTGTAAAATATTATGACAAAAGAGACTAAAATAGGCTCATTAATTGATCTGAAAATTCTACTTGAAAAAGTGTTTTTTTGAAAAATCTCAAATTTGAGTTTCTTAAAAAGCTATATTTTGACTATCAAAAAAGTTATATCTACTAAAAAGTGCTTTTTATTTTATAGTCAAACACTCATTTTTCTTAAAAATAACTTTTGCGATGAAAAAATGTGCTTATTTACTTTTCAAAAACTCAACCAAACAGGCATTAAGCTAGATTGAAGTGAACCAAACTATTTTGCCAAACTTACCTTCATTTGTTCGTTCATCAGACACTTTACTACTTATTGTTATGGATTTCTTTGTCTACCTAGTTTATTTAAAAGGAATATTTTAATCAAGGTTTTGATAAAAGGCCTTAATGAACACTCTATAATTGAGATACTAATTGCATTTCTTATTGATAATTCCATTGCATTAGATATAAAGAGTCTTGGCTTTGAAGAGTGTGTTAAACTAAAGAACCCAATGACACTCTCTCTAATCGTACACCACCGCTCCTTCTAATATTACAAACGACTCGTGTGGTACTTTGAGACTGGAAATTTAAAGGGTACGTCGAGCCTTGAGGCTGTTAAAGTCATTTCATGAGTGGGGGTCAAACACAGTTCTTTGAACAAAACATTAAATGAAATTGATAAAATGTCAAATTTTAAAAATCAAATAGAGGTAAAAAGTAAGAGATCAATATTTTATTTATAAATCGATCTTTAAGTTTTTTGAGCGCTTGAAACATTATTAAAAAACTAGCTCATTCTTCTTGGCTGCAGTGTACACTTGCCACAAATTCCTTAGGTTAAAAAGCTTTCTTATGTATTTCATTTCTCACTTTGAAACTTTCCAAGAACATACTCACCAAATGAAGCTCTTGCATTACCAATTTGTAGAAAGATTCAAAATTTGCACAATTGAGCATAGATTCTCCAAATCATTAAATAAATGCTATCAAATATTTTTCCCAATCATATTCTTCAAACCTTCAATAGTCTTTTCATATCTTAATTTCATTTGTTGAATATAAACCTCATGATAGTTTCTTCTAATCAATTAGCAAATTAGGATTTCGTTTCTTCTACCATGTTATCCTACTTCATGTTGTACCCACTATTGGAAATCATTAACTTTAATACCAACTTACGTTCAGGCATCAATGGAGTTTAACTAGAAAAAAGATAACATAGAGAAAGAGAGAGCGAGAATCACAAGAATTCTCAATTATGTTAAAGCTTAAAAGCCTCTTACAATTCAAACTCAATGATTAATGTAATTAGGCGGATAGGGTTTAAGATTTACAGTTACAAAACAACATGGGCCAATTATACCCACATTTTTTCTCCTTAAAATTAAAAAAAAAAGATTAAGTATATATAAACGCTATCCTCTTAACTTTTGTTTGGACCAAATTTTTAATAAAATGAACCAAAGGAAAGGTGCTGAAGGAAGAGTGGAAGCAGGGAGCAGAGTTTGAAATGAACGAAGCCCGCTTCTAGCCTCAAACTGGAGCCAGGCACATCCCACTTTGGAGTTCATCCATCTGCGCATATTTGCTTTTAGGGTTCTTCCCTATTTTGGTTTTAGAGTTTGCTCTGCTGTTCCATAATGGAGGCAGCGGTGATAGACGCCGGATCCAAGCTCCTCAAAGCGGGCACGGCTGTCCCTGATCAGGCTCCTCCCATTGTAATTAAGCTCTGCTTCTAATTGGGTTCTTCCGTTTACTCCTCTTTTTGGTTTAACAAATATGATACCTATGATGACTTAACAAGTTTGAGTCTGTTCACTTAAAAAGAATTTTCTGGTCTTTTCCTGTTTTTGTTTTGGTTTCTTGGGGTTTAACTGTCGCCTGTACATTTCTTGGGATTTCCCTTTTTCTTCCCTTAATGGTAGCTTCTTACTCTAGCTAAAGTTCGTTTCTTTTCTGTTGTACGGGTTCTCTGTTAGGCTGATTGTTTATTCTTGGCCTTGTTACTTCTATATAGGAGAAGAAAATTCCAAACTTGATAAACTCGAGAAATAATGTTTCTTTCTTGTGAATACATTACAATGCCTCTTATTTTTTGTTTTGAGGTTGTGTACTTTTCAATTTTCAATGTCAAAAAACGTGTCTATTGTGAATTTTACTTAAACTTTGTTGCTGATTGCGGCTATGAACTTTGAACAGATATTTCCTACTCAAATGCAACGCACACTTGAAGATGGACCTTCAGCTGATAATCCATTGTTAGAGGATGTCTTTGTTGATCCAGTTGTTCGGGGTTTTATTCGAGATTGGGATGCTATAGAAGATTTACTTCAGTATGTTTTATATACTGGCCTTGAATGGGAAGAGGGTAATGAAGGGCAAGTGTTGTTTACAGATCCACTTTGTACCCCCAAGGTTAGCCAACACTTTTCATTCTGTTTAGAATTTGTTGTTGTTGTGATTTTTTCATCAAACAAGAAATGAAGAACAGAAGAAGGGAGAGAAGAATCTAGAACGCAGAAGGAGAGGGAAGAGGGAGAAACACACAGAAGAGCGAGAGCAAAAATGTTTAAACTCATACTCGTTCCTTATTAAATGGTTTCAAGGGTTTTTATGCTCGATTTAGATTCAAATACAGTACTTACTCAAAATTATTTCTAGCGCTTTTATACGTAATAATTCCCCTTACTTTAGAAAACCTTGTCCACAAGGTTTGACATAAATTAGTCATGGAGGTCAGCAAAAGGGATAAAAATGGAACAACCATCTCCTCTTATTAACAACAATAAACTTCCCTTCATCAATCATTTGCAATTGTCCAGTAATATACTGACAGTTATTCTCCTCCAGATATTTAAGCTGGTCCTCATTAAGACACAGATTTATCTTAATTTCTCTGCTAAGCTGATCTCCTTTAACATCTCTTGTAGCGTTGTAAGGATCACTAGCCATAGATTTTCATGTGTACTGCTCACCATGGTCTTGTGTTGTGATCACTACTAGCCTCGTATTGAAATTCAAGTTACTCATTAAAACTCTTGTCTTCAAAATTATTGTCCATCTTTTGCCATTGTCACTAACATAAACCTTTTGATCAATCAAATCGATTGGATCTTGATCACAAACATCCTATTGTCAGTCAACTATTGTTGTATATGAAACAAGTGTTGCACTCTATATATTTCTGAGCTTGGATATTAAAGTTTCTTCATCCTTAACTGAGTGATCGTCTGATAAGGTAGAATATGAAGTAGCTCTTCCTCATGCTTTTATAAATTGATTAAACATTGATCTTAGCTTACATATCTCATGTTCATGGTGGTCAGTTCGTACCTGAATTTCTTGCATTCATTTCTCACCTCGTAAATGAGACTCCTTGATTTTTTTTTAATACCTTCTTCGAGCTTCTTGAACTCATGGTCCCAAATGTCTTTCGTCATGTCTCAAGAATTTTTTAGCCAAGAATCATATAGCTTTGATACCATTTGTTGTGATTATTTTTTGCTAAAGAAGAAATAAAGAATAGAGAAGAGAAAAAATCCAGAATGCAGAAGGAGAGCGAAGAGAGAGAGAGTATAAAATTTGGTTACAGGTGTTTTATATTTGATTTAAATTCAAACGCACTAGTAGCCCAAAACCATCTCTAACTCTTTTGCCCATAAAACTCATTCTTTACTCTCTTCCTTTCCTCATATGTTTGTGTGTGAAAAATTTGCGAATGTCAAGATGGCCAGATGCTTCTTGGATGCCAAAATCATGTCTGATCTTAAACTATTGTTGGAGTTCATTTCAGTGACAAATTACAACTGGTAATATGCTTCAAGTTTCCAGCTTGGGAATAAAATACAATGTGCTGCTAGAAACATAATATTTTTATGATGTAAGTAGAGTGTTGGGTCCATATATTTGACAATATTTAGCATTTTACTCGATTTTTGTGCCAATTTGACTTGCTATTTTAGGTGATGCGGGAGGATTCCTTTTCTTTTGTTCTATGTAACTTTTACTTGGGTGATGACATGAACAATTGGAGTTAATGTTAAGTTCTTTGTCTAACTTCCTCGATGTTGTCTTTGATTTCTATTTATCTCTTCTTCTGAACTAGATTGAGTTATTCTGTCAAAACTGTTGTGAATTGATATAGCTTGTTTAGAGCTTCCAAACTTAAAAGAATTTGTTTGACAGGCTCTCAGGGAACAGTTGGTCCAATTGATGTTTGAAACATTCAATGTCTCTGGATTTTATGCTTCGGAGCAAGCAGTATTGTCACTTTATGCTGTTGGGCGTATTTCAGGATGTACTGTTGATATTGGTCATGGGAAGATTGGTAATCTATCTTTTCTGATCTCATAAGTGGTCTTATTATTAACTACTTTTAGTTTTGTTTCATGAAGTAATTACGAATGCATGATTCAGAAACATCTTAATATCTATAAAATGTCTTTCTTTCTAGTAGTCATTTGATTAATATCCTTACTGATCGGATTCACTTGAGATTGATTGATCGCATCTAAGATAGGCCTGCAGATGCAAAGAGTACACTTATGTGAGCATGGAAAATGAAGTTGTAGGAAGTACTTGGACTGTAGTGATGAAGTTGGCCTTGTTATTAAAGCAATCTTTAGTAAAACAGAACTGAAGTGAAGTGCATTCTGTTGTTAATGCAATCTTTGGTAAAACATAATAGTTAAGAACTCCTTTTAACTTTTTATACTTACTGTTTATCAGCAGGGTTTCTGAAAATTAAAGGAAGTAATTAGTAGCCTTTAAAGAATATTAATCAATGGTTTTCCGATGCCATGCCCCTTAATGAGATGAAATGTTAGCTTAATGCTATCAAGCTTCTCTCCAATTGCTACGATTAACTTTAACAGTGTATTACCAGATATTGGACCAGTCCTTGAAGGTGCTGTTCAACACATTGCCTCGAGGAGGTTTGAGACTGGAGGCATTGATTTGACAAAGTTGCTATCCCAGGAACTCAGTAAATCTAATCCTCATGTAAATCTCTCAGTCTCAGATGTTGATTTAATTAAAGAAAAGTACTCTTGCTGTGCTGAGGATGATGTTGCTTATGCGAAAACCCAGCGATCTAGTGGAACAGAGCAGCATACCCTACCCGATGGTCAAGTTAGTGCTTTTTAAATGTTCTTAAAACAGAATTGATATCAGGTTTTTGTGTGGTAAAATTATCATTTATGCAATTACTTTTTTTATGTTAGCTAAAATTTAGCTGGCCTGATGCTATGCCTGGTTTAGTTTTGTTTCTTTATTGAATTCGTGGATTTCCTCATTTGGATTGTACTCCTGTCTACCTGGCTTTTTCAATGTCTCTGTTCTATGTCATGTTTGGAGTATAAAATGTATAAAAGTCAACATACTGCATCCACTTTCTGTATTTATAAGGTTAGTCGTAAGATACTTCAATGTTGGTGTTGTGTTGTGCATTTGAACAGCAAAGTTAGAAATTTTGTTATAGCTTTGGATGTGTCATCAGGTGATAACTATTGGCAAAGAAAGGTTTACTGTTGGTGAGGCTTTATTCCAACCATCAATTTTGGGCTTAGAGACACATGGTATTGTTGAGCAGCTTGTGCATGCTATTTCAACAGTTTCTTCTGAGAACCATCGACAGCTTTTGGAAAATACTGTACTTTGTGGTGGCATTACCTCTATGCCCGGTGAGTTTTTTTCCCCCCCTTCTTTTTGCCTATTCTATCAGAGTTAGTGGACTACATATCTCTGATAGGCATAACGTCTATGAATGATGAGTTTGTTACTTTGGGAAGTTGTCAGATTATGTTTTTGCTACCCACTGCAGGATTTGAAGATCGATTCCAGAAGGAGTCTAGCTTGTGCTCATCAGCTATTCGTCCTTCACTTGTAAAGGTGATTAGTTTTTGCCATTGAGATGAACTAAAACATGCATATCAGATTTAGCCTTCCCATTAGCTAAATACAGCACATCTTAGAGTTAGTTTCTTTATTCTTTGACAATGAATCCTTTATTTTATTGTTGATCAATAGGGTGCATGCCTATCTATCTTGAGTAGAGGTCGTATTTAATGATTTAGCTTGGTCTGCAAATTGCCTGGTAACAGTAACTGATGTTGTATGGTGCTGGATTGCCGGTGCATAAACAACATTGAACACATAGTTTCTGCAGTCCATATGGTTAGCTCTAGTTGTCAGTTTAAAATTCTTCTCATCAAAATATAGTTGAATGCGAGTATATTCTTAGGTAGACCAATTTCCTTCATTTGAATCAGTCTTTCTAGGTTAAAGTTTCATTATCCATGCCACTCAATAACCGACTGTTATGTCAAGCAGTCTTTGAAGTTCTTTTCTCTTGTTTGTTGCAGCCCCCGGAATACATGCCAGACAAGTTGACACAGTATTCTGCGTGGGTAGGAGGTGCCATACTTGCTAAAGTTGTGTTCCCTCAAAATCAACACGTTACCAAGGGAGACTATGATGAAACTGGACCATCCATTGTCCACCGGAAGTGTTTCTGACATCTCTAATGGGTTTCTCATGTTTTGCTTGTGCCTTAGATGTATATTATTAACGGCTTTGATGTATTGACTAGATTGTCAGTTTGGTAAAAAAAACTATGTGATCTAGGCCTTGCAATATTAATAGATAATACATTATCTTTATTTTAGTAGAGAAATGGTAAAACATGTATATATATATATATATTTTTTATCATGTTTTTCTTTCTTTTGTAGGATGAGTAACTTGTGGTGGAACCTATGTAATCACAATCTTAGCCATGAAGCCGGAGAATGATAAAGTTATATTTTTACCTCTAATTTTATTTTAATAAATAGGTTTATGCACCAATTGGAAATGTTTGTGGTGTATAGTGATTTAAAGGGTAGAGTTAAAATTTCATAGTTTAAAACTTATTTAGCGAAAACTGAACATTAAGAAATTACTTGTTTCAAGTACTAAAATTCTTAGAAGTATAAATAACTTTTTTCCAGTTATTTATAATTGGAAAATCAATAAATTGAAAGATGCTAGAAAAATAAACTTGAGCCTTTATTTATTATCTTTGTAAATTGTGATCTACATTTTGGTGCATTATCTAAAGTCTATTATTTAAAATAATTTAATAGTTACGAGTTAGGTTAATGTTATATTGAATGATAGAGGTTGGAAGAAGTACTAAACATATATAGTTAAATCTAAAACTCTCTTATGACTCCTATAAATGAGCGAGAGTCTCACATTGTAAGTTAAGTCAAAAAGTAAGAAGAGCTTATAATAAAAAAACTTCATTTCTTTTAAGTCCTCTCTCACAATACCTTACAAATTCTTCTTTCAATATCCTTGATCCAACAAAGTGGTATTAAAGTTTGGCTATCTTAGTCATGAAAAAAAAGATGGAAAATAACATTTTTTCCTTTTAATTTCCTTTCCTTACAAAAGATAACGATGGAAGTTGACATGTTCGTTTGAAGATTCTACTAGGCTCTCATGATATATGGGAGAAGGTAGAAACAGATTACCAGAAACCTCAAAATGATGTTTCTCTAAATCCTGCCTAAAGGGAGGATTTGCAACAGGCCAAAAGAAGGGATTAATAAGCCCTCACTCTCATCCACCAATGCTTGGATAATACTAAGTTCAAGAAAGTTGCAAATGTAACAATTTTAAAAGAGGCATGGGAGATTTTTCAAATTGCTCACAATTTAATAAAATAAAAAAGTATGTCACAAATTCTTGATCGCGATTTTGAATCTCTTAATATGAAAGAGTCCTAATCCATTTCGGATTATTGTACTCAAATGTTGGTTGTTCTTAATGAAATGAAAAGAAATAGAGAAGCTTGACCAAAGTGTGAGTAATTGAGAAAATTCTTCGATCGTTAATTTCAAAATTTGATTATATTGCTATTGCATTTGAAGAATACAAAAATATAGACTCCATGAATATTGATGAACTTATAGGGACACTATAAGCTCATGAAAAAAGGTTAAGGAGCAAAAAGAATCAAGAAGTAGCAATTTCTTCAAATTAAGTTTACTATAGACAATGGAGGTAAAAATTAAAGAAAGGTTATAGATGTCATTGAGGTTGAGGCCATGAATGTGATAAAAGAGGATGAAACTATCAAGGTAATTAAGAAGAAAAAGGAAGTCAAAGTTTTCCTTCAATTAAGGGACGTAGATGTGACAATCAATCAAGAAAGCACATCAATGCTCAAGTTCAATGCTACAATTGTCAAAGGTATGGGCACTACATGTCTTGAAACAAAAGCCAAACTATGAATGGGAAGGTAAAATTCGTAAAAATTCATGATGAAGAAGAGGATCTCACCTTAGTAATGGCATGATGAAGGAGAGACATGTTCTTTGAGTTTGATTAAAAAAATATAATATGCTATGATGGTTCCATAGTTCAAATAAAAGGAAGATTTAACATTCTTATATGCCTAAATGATAGTAGGCATAAATTTATTTATGATGTTTACTATGTGCCTGATTTAAAAAATAATATCTTAAATTTGGGACAATTGTTAGAGAAAAATTATGAGATCAAATTTAAAAATAGACATTACAAGATAATGGAAGAGGGCAAAAATTTGAGAACTAAATTGTTAATGACAATAAATAGATTATTCTCCTTAAATATTCAAAATGATTTGATAAATTCCTATGTGCATGTGTAAAGGAGCACTACTAGCTTTGGAACTTGAGGTTTGGTCATACAAACTTTAATAACTTAAATTTTCTCTAGAAAAGGATATTGTAAAAGGTTTGCCTTTCATCGATCATCCTAAGCAATTGTATGAAGGTTCTCCTTGGAAAGCAAAATAGATAAAGTTTTCTGAAAGAAGCTATATCAAGAGCAAAGAAGTTATTAGAGCTCTTTCACATAGCTATTTGTAGACTAATAAATCCAAATTCTCATGGAAAAAAGTACTTTTTACTATTCATTGATGATTTTAACCATAAAACTTAGGTATATTTTCTTAAATAAAACTAAAAAATATTCACCAGATTTAGGAAGTTCAAGGTTGTCATAGAAAAGGGGAGTGATCACAAAATTAAAGTTATGAGATTTGATAGGGAAGAAGAGTCAACATCCAAATAATTCAACAACTACTACAAAGATAATGAGATATGTCACCATTTAACCATGCTAAGTTTTCCGCAATAAAATGATGTAATTGAAAGAAGAAACAAAACAAGTTTGACATAGCATAAAACATACTGAAAAGCAAGAAGGTACTAAATGAGTTTTGGGATGAAGATGTAAGATGTGCCAAAAATATATCCAATAAGAGTCTCTCCAAAATTCCTTTCGAAATTACTCCCATCGAAGCATGAAATGAAAGAAAACGAAGTGTTAAGCACCTGTAAATATCTGGAAGCATAATTTATGTTCAAATTCTGGATGAAGAGCATATCAAACTTGATGACAAAAGTCAAAAGCTATACTTCATTAGCTATAACAAGATGTCTAAAGGTTACAAGTTTTATAATCCAATTAATGGAAATATCATTACGAGTAGAGATGTTAAGTTTGATGAGAAAGCTTCATAGGGATGACAATGGGCCAGGTTGGGCTCAGGATTGGCCCAGGGTGGGCTGGCTCAGATAGGTCTGATTTATTTTTTTTAAAATTCAAAAAATAAGTTTAGCCAGAGTGGCCCAGTCAACCCTAACCAGGTTGGGCCTAGACCCAATTGACATTCCTAAAGCTTTATGGGATTGAAGTATTAAAGAAAATAAAGATGATAATTTCTTTCCCATCTTTAGAGAAGAAGCATAAGATATTCAACTACCTGAAAAAATAACTAGTCCACCATTAACTCCTACTTCATCACCATCAGCTCTTACTTTATCATAAGTTCAAGATCCTTCCTTAAGTTTGAGTACTAATGATGAAGTCCAATGCTATAAAACTATGGAAGAAATTTATGAGGTCACTAAATATCTCCTTTTTCTATTTGTTGATTATGAGCCTATAAGCTTTCATGTAGTAGTAGAAGACAAAAGATGGTTAGAAGTTATGAACAAGAAGATTAAGATAATAAAGCAGAATAACATATGGGAGCTGGCAACAATTCCTAAAGGTCACAAGGTGATTGGTGTAAAATGGGTCTACAAATTAAAAAGAAATGTCGAAGCAGAAGTTGAGAGATATAAGGCAAGATTGATGGCTAAAAGCTATAGTCATAGGGTTAGTATTAATGATGACTAGGTGTTTGCTCCTATTACTTACTTGAAAACTATAAGTCTTATCATCTCTTTAGTAGCATAAAATATGTGAAATATCTACCAAATGGATATGAAATCTACATTCTTAAAGGGATATCTTAAAGAAGAATGTAATGAGCAACCAACAGGATGTGAAGAAAATGAACAAAATGACAAGTTTTTAATTAAAAAGGCTCTTTATGGTTTAAGACAATCTCTAAGAGCTTTGTATAGTTATATAGATTGTTATTTTCAAGAAAATAATTTCTCAAAGTGCTCTTATGGGTATACTCTCTACTTTAAGAGTGAGAAGGGAGATAAATTGCTTTTGTGCTTGTACATGAATGATTTAATATTTATTGATAATAATCTAAGGATAGTTGACAAATTCAAGAAGGCAATGACTACAAAATTTGAAATGACTAACATTGACCTTATGAGCTACTATATTGACATTGAAGTAAGACAAATGGACGAAATAATTTTTTTCACAAGAAAGATATGTTAGAGAAACACTCAAGAAATTCAATATGAAAATTGCAAGCCTACACTCGTGGAATATGGGCCAAAATTGTCCAAGAAAGATGAAGAAAAATGGTGAATTCAACACTCTACAAGAGCTAGGATAGAAGTTTAAGATATATCACTTATACAAGGCCATATATTCTTTTTGATGTTGGACTTATAAGTCACTTTATGAAAACTTCAAAACAACTCATTTGAAGGCTAATAACAAAATCCTACACTTTATCAAAGACACTCTAGATTATGGGATTCTCTATACTCACACAACAATAACAACAATAACATCATCATCATCATCATCAACAACAACAACAACAACAATAACATCATCATCATCAATAACAATAACAACAACAACAACAATAACATCATCATCAACAACAACAATAATAACAACATCAATAATTTAGTAATTTCGTTGATATATAGGTTTGGTAAAGTCCAGTAGTATGCATCCTCTATACTCACACTAAAGAGTTTATTCTATTAAGCTACAATGAGAATGTTTCGGCTAGAAACATAGATGATTGTAAGAGTACTAGTAGGTTTCTATTTTTTATTAGAAATTCAGAGTTCACAAGTTAGTTATGTTGCAGCCACTACTTGTGTAGGAGTTTAATGAAGGAGCTCAACATACCACTAGAAGAAGCAACATAAATCTATATTGATAACAAATTTGCACTAGTTATAGCAAATAATCCAGTCTTTTATGAAAGAAGTAAGCACATAAATACACACTATCATTTTACAAGAAAATGCATTACAAAGAAGGAAGTCTAGTTGATGTTTGCAAGATTTGAAGATCAGATTGCAAATATCCTTACCAAAACACTCAAAGAAATAGATTTTGAAAGATTAAGAAGTATAATTAGAGTTATAAAAATTATTTTTAAAGGGGTTGTTAGAAAAATAAACTTAATTTTTAGGCTCAAAAGTATTAAGTATTAATTCATTATCTACAATAATTCACATTTTGACGTATTTTTTAGATTTCACTATCTAGAATTATCTAATAGTTAGAAGTTAGATGGACTTTGTATTAAATTATGGAAGTTGGAAGTAGTATAAAATAGATAAGATAGTTGAATCTAGAACTCTCCCACAACTCTTGTAAATAAAAGATGGGTCTCACAAAAGGAACTTAAAACTCAATTCATCATAAATATGTTGGAGATATTGGGTTTGGGTCACTTCTAAGTGGAGCCCAAAACCTAAAATATAAAAGGGTGTTTTAAACCCTAAAGAAGTGTAGAGAAGAGTGGTCAGCCGGAAGAGAAAAGAGAGGGAAAAAGAGAGGAAGAAGAAAATTTTCGTTTTTTCTCCAACATTGTGCAGTATTCTTCTAACCTCGGATCGCTTGGTGATTTCTTGTCGGATTGACCTGAAATTGTAACCAGAGATTCCTCTCTCATTGTTCTTCATTCTCAATGGTGGAGATTAGATTTGGAGGTCTTCAAGGTGCCCTAATCTTCAGTTGAAGTTGCTGAGATTTTAAGGGTGATATTGTTCTTAACTCTTTGATTCTTTCATCTTGTTGATGATTATTATTGTATTTTTGAGTTGAGTGGTGACTCTAGTTATATCTAAAAGTAAAAAAAAAATTTTGAAACTTGATTGATAATAGTGGAGTTTTTCTTTACTGGACTAGGTCCCATGGTTTTTCTTTTCTCACATTAAGGGAGATTTTCACGTAAAAATTGTCTGTGTTCTTTATTTCTTGCTGCTTAATTTCGTGCATTGGTGAGTTTGTTGGCTGCTGTTTTTCTTTTGGTTTGGTTGTGATTGTTCACACAGGGAAAGGTTTATTATTTCTAGTTTGTTCTCGCTGCGTGACCGACACCTCCTTTCCCAATAAGTGGTATCAAAGATCTTTAGTTCAGGATATTTGTGGTTGTGGTTCTGGTGAACAATGGAAGTTGTCAACACTAGTATGATGGTTATTTTGAATGGCACCAATTATGCTCTTTGGAAAGGCAAGATGGAGGATCTGTTTTATGTAAAGAATTTTCACTTACCAGTATTTGCCACTGAAAAGCCTAATGATAAATCGGGTGAAGAATGGACTCTGATGCATAGACAGGTATGTGGTTTTATCAGACAGTGGGTTGACGACAATGTGTTGAATCATATTTCTGGTGAGACAAATGCTCCAAACTTGTGGGAGCAGCTTGAGAAGCTATATGCTCAAAAGACTGGGAACCGCAAGATGTTCTTAATAAAGCAGATGTTAGCTTTGAAGTATAGCAATGGGACTCCTATGACAGATCACTTGAATAACTTTAAGGGAATTATGAATCATTTGTCAGCAATGGGGATTAGATTCGATGAATAAATACAAGGTTTGTTTCTCCTTGGCTCCTTACCAAAATCTTAGGAAACTTTTAGATCTTCATTGTCAAATTTTGCTCCAGATGGTGTTATCTCTATGGATCTTGCCAAGAATAGTGTATTAAATGAAGAAATGAGAAGAAAGTTTCAGGGTTCCTCTTCGACAGATGTCTTGGTGACTACTTCTAGGGGAAGAAATAACAACCGAGGTTCTCAAAACAGAGAGCAAAGTTGAAGTAAATTTAAAGGCAGATACAAAGATGTTAAGTGCTTTTACTGCGATAAGAAAGGGCACTTGCAGAAAAATTGCTGGAAGTTGAAGAAAGAGAAGAAAGGCAACCAAGGCAAGGAAGAAAAGAAAGAGAATGACAATGAGAATTGTGTTGCTATTGTCACTAAAGAAGACCTTGTTGTAGGAAAATCCCGGTGTGAGCATCACATGTCCACGGTGCGGAAAACAAAAATTTTTATTCCGGGACCTTCCCGAAAGCCAGGATCCATATGTCTATACAACAAACTCAAACCATAACGGCCAAAGGAGACCGTCTCTAACGGTATCCACACAGAGATCGGAGAATCTAACCGGGATAAACCCTTTGACCCGAGAATAGCTAAAACAAATTAAAGAGTGGGAGCTCTTACCTTTGTCCTTGGAGAGCTTGAGAAACGATGGAGAGAAGGAGAAAACTTGGAGAAGAAACCTTGATGATCGTTGGTGAGAAGAGAAGTTGCTTAGGATTTTCTAAAAATCCTTCTTCCTTCTTTCTTTCTAAAAGCCACGAAGATCATCTCATGAACTTAGGTTTTAAAACTTGTTTTAAACCTCTTTTTTTTATTCATCCACGATCATCTTCCTTTCTCATCTTCAAGTTTTGTCTTTTAGTCATTTAATGTTTTAATGACTAAGCATAATCAAAGAAGCTTCCTTTGCTTCTTCTTTCCTCCCACGTTGCAACATATATATATATATATATATATTAATTATTTAATTAATTAATAACATATATATATGTATATATAAATGCTGAAGTGGTCCAGTCACACTGGGGTCGGTCCTACCGGCCAACCGAGTCTCGGTATGAAAAAATCACCGGAAACCCTTTTCAGCAATATTGATGTCGCGATCTCATCGGGACATATCTCGATCTCATCGGGATCCATTTAATTCTATTGCTCTCCATATATTGGATCTCTATCTAAAACTATTTTACGAATTCTCCGAGACACTCTTATGCGTGTGACCCATTAGGTTCCCGATTATGTTGGCCACTTAGATTAACACTTAATCTGAGCAAGTCATGAGCGGTATCTAGCAACACATCATGACCCCCAATTGACCGGAAAGTAATTGGTTTGACGAATGAACATGTATTCATCATGAACCATATCACGAACCTTTCCATAGACAATTGCCGTGCAATTCGTCCTTTCACCATGCTATACCCCACTTGGTTATGAGTATGGGCAAATTGTCAACTCTTTACTAGACTGACTACGTCAAATCTAGTCCAAGTGATATCAGTTATTGTCCTGGGACTCATTACTTAATATATCACTGAAGACACTCTTCATGACATATATACTCCGGCCAGAGATTTCCAAGTAATGACCCTGACAAGAGGCCATGGGTATCATCTTCTGCTATCACAGAAGTGGTGAATCCTTTATTGGCTACTCAATTACCTTCGAATACCTCAAGTTGTACCCAAGCACACCCTATGAGCGACCTCTGTAAGGTAACAAGGAATGGAGTCAAAGCACAGAATCAGTATCCAAGATATCCTTGAGCACCTCAAGTCTAAGGATACTTGCACCATTGCTATGATGAGATTATCACTGACATTAGAATAAGAAATCCATGTGATGATCTCATAGCAGGTCATCCAATGTACTTACTACCTCTAGTAAGCATCCACATCTCAACCCTAAATATCTCGTATTTACAGTTTCTGAGATCCACTGCTTGACCAAATCAAGGAGTTTGAGATGTGCTAGTCTTTCCAGATTACGTATGTCTAGTCTCAGTAATCCTATGACTAGGGATAATTTAGATACTGACATAATTGCACATGATAGGAATCTCAGTAGTATGATCACATCACAATTTCCTTCATGCTATATCATATATCATGGACTTCATTAATTTGCTTATTGATCAATATCAGTTCATAAATAATGAACAACAACGTAATGAAATATGCCTTTCTTTATTTATTCATAAAGACTGTACACAAATTTGTACAAAATACGCTAAAGGCGATTGCCTTCAGGGCACTACTCTAACACTTGTGACAGTCCTTGATGAGAGTCTAGTTGGGGTTGTTTGTGATGAATCAAGCTGGGTTGTAGATACTAGTGCTTGTTCTCATGTTACATCAAGGAAGGATTTTTTCTCATCTTATACTTCAGGTGACTATGGGGTTTTGAATATGGGAAATGAAACTATCTCTAAAGTTGTTGGCATTGGGGCAATTATGTTGGAAACAGGTACGGGAACTAAACTTGTTTTGAACAATGTTAAGCATGCACCTGATGTTCGTTTGCACTTGATATCTGTTAGCAATCTTGATGATGAGGGTTATGTGAGTACCAATGGTTGTGGTATGTAGAAGCTCACTAAAGGTTCCTTGGTGGTGGCTCGTGGTAGAAAGCTCTCTGGCTTATACTAGACAACAGCTTCAGTATGTACTAACAGGGTAAACGCAGTTGAGAATGACTCTTCAATATTATGGCACAAGAGACTTAGCCACATTAGTGAGAAAGGATTGAATGTGTTGGCCAATAAGAATATCTTATCAGATTTGAAGGGTGCTAAACTGAAAAAATGTGAACACTGCTTGGCTGAAAAATAACACAGAGTTTCTTTTAAGACTAATCCTCTTTCAAGAAAGACTAAGTTGCTTGAGTTGGTGAATTCAGATTTGTGTGGTCCTATGAAGACAAAGACTTTGAGGGGTGCATTGAATTTTGTTTCCTTCATTGATGACTGTTCCAGAAAATTATGGGTCTATGTCTTGAAGACCAAAGATCAAGTATTAGGGGTCTTTAAACAGTTTCAAGTTTCTATTGAGAGAGAGATTGGAAAGAAGCTGAAGTGCATTCGCACTGACAATGGTGGTGAATACTGTGGGCCGTTTGATGAATATTGCAGACAGATGGACATTAGACACCAAAAGACACCTTCAAAGACTTTTCAGCTTAACGACGTGGTAGAGAGGATGAACAGAACCTTGATGGAGAGAGTCATATCCATGCTTTCTAAAGCCAAGTTGCCTAATTCATTTTAGGGTGAGGCTGTATTAGCAGCTACACATGTTATTAATTTGTCTACCACTATTGTTTTACAGGGTATGGTATGGCAAGGATGTTTCCTATTACCACTCGAGAGTGTTTGGATGCAAAGCTTTTGAGCATGTGCCTAAAGATGAGAGGTCCAAGTTAGATAGGCAGTGCATTTTCATTGGCTATGGTCTTGATGAGTTTGGTTATAGGCTGTATGACCATAATGAGAAGAAACTTGTACGAAGTAGTGGTGTTATCTTCATGGAGGATCAAACCATTGAAGATATTGACAAGATAGAGAAGCTAGGGAATTCTAGTTCTGGTAACCTGATTGATCTTGATCCTATTTCTCAGATTGGTGCTCATGATGATGTCCAAAATCATATTCCTGATCAGCATTTTAATGTTGAAAATGTTGATGGTGATGATATTTTTGATGAGGTAGATGTTCATGTTTCTAAAATTGTGGATGAGTCGACTGTTCCACTTAGGAGGTCTACTAGACAACACGTTCCTTTTTCTCGTTTCTCACCTAAGGATTGGGAGTTACTCACTGATGGGGGAGAACTTGAATGTTATGAGGAAGCCATTGAAGATGAGCATAAGGATCATTGGATTGAAGCTATGCAAGATGAGATAAAATCTTTGCATGAAAATCACACCTATGAGTTGGTGAAGTTGCCTAAGGGCATGAGAGCTTTTAAGAACAAGTGGGTATTCAGAATCAAAGCTGAAGAGCACAGTTTGAAGCCACGGTATAAAGCCAGATTGGTTGTTAAGGGATTTGATCAAAGGAAAGGTATTGACTTTGATGACATTTTTTCTCCTGTTGCAAAAATGTCTTCTATCCGAACAGTTCTTGGTTTTGCTGCTAGTCTTGATATGGAGATTGAGCAGATGGATGTCAAGATAACCTTCCTTCATGGTGATTTGGAGGAGGAGATTTACATGGAACAACCTGAGGGATTCAAGGTGAAAGAAAAAGAAGACTTTGTCTGCAAACTGAAGAAGAGCTTGTATGGGTTGAAGCAGACTCCTAGGTGGTGGTATAAGAAGTTTGAATCAGTTATGGGGGAGCAAGGCTACAATAAGACTTTTGGAGATCACTGTGTGTTTGTACGCATATTTTCTGATGATGATTTTATCATATTATTACTTTATGTGGATGATATGTTGATTGTGGGCAGGAATGCTTCTAAGATCGCTGAGTTGAAGCAGAAGCTAAGTAAGTCTTTTGCCATGAAATACTTGGGTCATGCCAAGCAAATTTTAGGCATGAGAATTACTCATTGCAGGGATGTCAGAAAGTTGTACTTGTCACAAGAGAAGTACATAAAGAAGGTACTTCAAAGGTTTAGTATGACTGGGGCTAAACCTGTTGCTAACCCATTTGCTCCTCATTTCAGGTTGAGTGTCAACCAATTTTCTTCTACAGATGAAGAGAAGGAAGAGATGAAGAAAGTTCCATATGCCTCAGTAGTTGATAGTTTGATGTATGCCATGGTGTGTACCAGGCCAGACATTACTTATGCAGTTGGTACAGTGAGTCGTTTTCTCTCTAATCTTGGTAAAGAGCATTGGAATGCGGTGAAGTGGGTTATGAGGTATCTAGAGGTACAACTGACTTTAGTCTTAGTTTTGGTGGTGATAAGCCTTTGCTAGTTGGTTTTACTGATGCAGACATGGCGGGAGATGTTGATTCTCGAAAGTTTACATAATGTTTCATAATCAAGTTTGCAGGGGGAGCTATAGCATGGCAATCAAGGTTATAGAAGTGTGTTGCTTTGTCAACCATAGAGGCTGAGTTTATTACAGCTACAGAGGCTTGCAAGGAGTTGCTGTGGATGAAAACCTTTCTTCTTGAGCTTGGTTTCAAGCAGGATCGGTATTTGTTATTTTGTGACAACCAAAGTGCCATTCATTTTGACAAGAATGCTAGTTTTCATGCAAGGTCGAAACACATTGATGTTAGGTATCATTGGATATGAGATGTGGTGAATTCCAAGTTGCTAGAGCTAGAGAAGGTTCACACAGATGATAATGGTACTGACATGATGACTAAAGTATTGCCGAAGGAGAAGGTTGAGATTTGTTGCTTGATGGCCAGTATAGCTAGATCCTCCACATAGTCGTGAGGGGGAGATTTATTATGTTTGGATCACTTCTAAGTGGAGCCCAAAGCCTAAAATATAAAAGGGTATTTTAAACCCTAAAGAAGTGTAGAGAAGAGTTGTCAGTCGGAAGAGAAAAGAGAGGGAAAAAGAGAGGAAGAGGAAAATTTTCGTTTTTTCTCCAACTTTGTGTAGTATTCTTCTAACCTCCGATCGCATATGATTTCTTGTCAGATCGACCTGAAATTTTAACCTGTGATTCCTCTCTTGTTATTCTTCATTTTGAACGGTGGAGATTAGATTTAAAGGTCTCCAAGGTGTCATGATCTTCAGTCGAAGTTGTTGAGATTTTAAGGGTGATATTGTTCTTAACTCTTTGATTCTTTCATCTTGTTGATGATTATTATTGTATTTTTGAGTTGAGTGGTGACTCTAGTTATATCTAGAGATGAAAAAATCTTTGTAACTTGATTGATAATAATAAAGTTTTTCTTTACTGGACTAGGTCTCGTGGTTTTTCCTTTCTCACATTGAGGGAGGTTTTTCACGTAAAAATTGCCTATATTCTTTATTTCTTGCTGCTTAATTTCGTGCATTTGTGAGTTTGTTAGCTGCTGTTTTTTTTGGATTGGTTGTGATTGTTCGCACAAAAAAAGGTTTATTATTTTTGGTTTATTATCGCTGCGTGACCGACACCTTATTTCTCAACCGGAGAAAATCACAAAAATGAGAGCGTAGACATCAATTATAAAATAGTCTAATATTAAGAGATCTAAGCTCAAATACTCGTTCGAATGATATGGAGTATGAGAAAAAAAGAGCTACTCGTATTATGTAATCACTTTATAGGAACGAAGAGAAATTGGAAGCCAACTCTATAATCCTTAAAATGGGGAAACTGTTAACTAGATAAAGAAAGGATCACAAGAATTCAAATAACAGAGGTGAAAGTTAAGACATAGCCAAAACCCCATCTCCAATCTCTCATGCGTTTTCTTACATTTAACTGCTAGACAATGAGATTTTGACTTGCTGCTTTTGCCTCGAACCATCACATTCAGTAGTATGTCCATGCCACTTCCATGCAAATCAGCGCCGCCAGCTCTTCATAACCTTTTCCTCTTGGTTTCTTGGCCTTGGACAATATTTACAAACTAACCTTTCAATGGTGTGTCCATCATACGAAGAATTGCTTTATTTGATCAACTTAGAGCACTCAAACCACCTCCTTTCATCATTTTCTTGAACTCCTTATAATTCACCATCCCATCTCCATCAACGTCAACCTTCATTATCATGGTCTTGCAGTCCTCCAATGTCCTTCCATGTTTGAGCCCAAGCGAGGCCAAGACAGCCCTAAGTTCATCAACCGTGATGTATCCATCTCCATTTTGGTCGAACACGTTAAACGCATCCTTTATGTCTTCATCCTCGTCGCGTTCAGCCATGAGTTGCTGGTACAGCTGTCTGAATTCATCAATATCCATGCAACCATCACCATTGACGTCAATCTTCTCTATCATTTGAGCTAGCTCTGCGTCCGGGATAAAGATGCCAAGCTGCTCTAATGAATGGTTTAGCTCCTCCTTCGTAATGCGTCCGTCCCCATTCCGATCAAAAGTTTGGAAAAGTCGGTTCAATTCTACAGGATCCATTCTCTTTCTGGCCACCAAAGATAACTGTGATGAAGGAACGATTAATGATGGTGTTGGTGAATGTCGCAATGACGACGACGTCGATGATGACAGCAACAGCGTCTCCTTAGGACCAAGAGTATTCTTGGCTTGGAGGTTGGGACTAAAGAAGTTGGCGAAAGCCAATCTGAGTTTTCTAGGGGAGAAATAGGCAATGACAGAATTAACAAGATTGTAAAGAAGGAAGATCCTAAGCTGAATACTTGGCATTGAATGAATATAGAGGAAGATTATGGTATTCTGGAAGTTGAAGAACAAAGTAGCTTGGTTGCTCCTCCTGCATAATAAAAAGTAAGTTGCAGTATGTGATAAGGGTACATAACATATAGATCTCTGCGAAGAAGGTGCTTTATATATTTATGTCCCCTTCATTGCTGGCCTTGAAGGGGACTCTGTCTTCCACTTTACGCGTTTATTGAGACTTTGAGAGGCCTCATGTCGATGAACATCGTCTATCAGAGTGTGAATGATGGGGTGCTGCCACGTGTCAGTTACCTTTTTAAGTTGATCTTGATTTACGTATGATCCTGCTTTTTGACTTTAGCTTTGGTGTGTATGTGTTGGAGTATTACTAACATCGATTTCTTCGAATATTAAACTACATTCTTGTACAGTTAGCCTTAGTATATTTTATAATTGTTAGTTTTCATAGGAGAAAATTGTTGGGATGACCTTTTATAGAAAATAATAATTGTTTGAAGGACTCCTAATTTTGTGGTACGGTGAATGGCCTGCAAAAAGTGGACAAGTTCGTGATTCTCGTAGTATTTTGTATCGCAGAAATCTGTCCTAATTTTCTTTCGTATTCTTTTCCCTTATATGCAAATAAAAAAAAAGTTTGGACTGAACTATGACTTGGTCCGATGGAAGTGAGGTGGAGGAGTGGCTTCAGTTGTCTTTTGTGCTCATTGTTTCGATTTGATGGACAACAAATATGTAAAACAAACTGTTTAACATCAAAGTATTTTAAGATTTAATAACACTCCTCTAGTTTCCATTTTCATTATAAATTATGAATATCTATCACTTTAAAACTATTGTTATCACTTCAAATTTTTAAAATAAAATTAATAGTATTAAAATTAAAAAATCATATTTTGCTAATTATTTTAACGAAATTATTTTTAAGATTAGGTTGCAATAATTACATAAATGATCATGTTTGCAATAATTACTATTTTATTAAAATAATTTTAAAATTAATTAATAGAAAATTTTCTTTTAAAATTTTAATATATATTTTAAAATATTTATTTTTTAAATTAATAAAATAAATCTCTTTTTTTCCTCTATTTTTAATTAATTTTGATTTTTTATCAACTTAATTATCTTTTGAGATTTTACTCCAATCTCCCCTACGATTGACTCTCTTTTCACCAAAACAACAGGAGTTTTAATTCATGGAAGGCTTTGTAATCTTTGTTCTTGCTTAATCACATTATATTGACCGGAACAAGAAAAAAGGACGTATAGTATGAGTGATTCAGCATTCTCATCCCTTAATTAGAGGTCTCGAATTTGAATTATATGAATGGAGAAATCTGTTTGACTAGTACTTTACTCTTTATGGGTAAAGTATGATTTTGACCTTCTAGTCAATATCATTTATGTACTTTGACTTACTATCCTCTAACCATATTAGCATGCCTTGTTGCACCATTAAATCCTTCTCTTTTTATTGTTAGATTCTAAAATTTTTAGTTTCAATACCAAACTTCAAATCTTCTAAGCAAAATTATTGTTACCTCAACTCACTCTAATACCAATTGTTGAGAAATTAATGTATAATAAAAATAAAATATAAGTAAACAAAAAAAAGAATAAAAGAATATTTTTTTTACAAGATTTGGCTAATTGAGTGTGCCTACTTCCTTGGGAAGCCAAAAATGGATGATTTCATTATATTGATCAATGAATCATATAATAAGGATTATAAATTTCCCATATATAAACTATGTTTACCTAAGTCTAGTTAATTATAAACTTTAGATAGTACAATTCTATGTAACTTGTCTCTTATCAAATACAACTTAATTTAAACATGACTCTAATAAGTACTAAAATCTGCCAAAAATATGTTTTTGATAAGATTATTTGTCATGAACATAGCCTGCATATAGATATGAGCTATAATATGCTTGTGACCTAGACTATTGATCTTACCACTTCTCTATACATATAGACATGAGCTCTAATATATCCCTGTCCATATTGGTACCCCTCTTTGAAAAATTCACTATCGCACTAACATACTTGTGTTCTATCCCATATATTTAATTCTACATTTTTATAAGAATAACCCGTAATACATAACCATGTGTTGGGTCGTGTTTATTTAAATACTTCTAAGAAACACACGTTTTCTTTGAAAAATATTCTATGACTGCACCCATATATATAAGTCATACATAAAATGATCTCTCATTGCTTGATTAACTATCAACAACTTAAAATCCCAATAAGATAAGAAGTATGCACAGGCATTATATATCTATATAAGGATTAGAAATATAAACATTATAAAGTGGTATTATATTATCATTCCAAAAGAGACAATTATCTACTCTATTGAGTTGCATAATTACCAGCCATACATTATACATATGTCTCTAATATTTTGTTAAGTATTTTGGTTTGACCATCCATTTGAGGATGGTATGTAGTCAACATCTTTAATGACATCCCTTGTATCTTAGATACTTTTTGTTAGAAGTTACTAACAAAAATCATATCCTTGTCATTGACAATAGTCAATAACATTACCTATAACTTATATACTTAGCTAATGAATAAGTGAGCCATTTTAGATGTTGAGTAAGGATGACAAAGGTCTTAAATATGCGTAATTAGACAATCTATCCACCATAATCATTATCATTGAATAACCTTATAATTTTGGCAACCTCTCTATAAAGCAAGGCTAATATCATTCCATAATTATTTAGGAATTAGCAATGATTGCAACAATCTTAGACTAGCTAAAGTTTATACTTATTCTTTTAGTAAGTGTCACATTTTTTAATGAACTCCTTTATATATCCATGTATTTTCCTCTAATAAAATACATCTATAGTCTTTATACATTCCAAAATATTCAAAATAACCTACAATTTATAATATTATAATTTTTTAAAAATATCATGCAAGTCTACAATGGCACCTACTAGTAACCTTCCTTTCCACTTTAATAAACCATTAAACTAAGTATAAGCTAAATCATTAACCTCACATTATTTAAGCTTTTGGATGATCTTTTGCAATACCCTCCTAATTTTGAGTAATCTTTTATAATAAATTACATTACACTTGGAAAACTACCAAAATTGCATAATTCACCATAATATACTTTTGACAACATTCTTGTTGGATCCCACTTGATTCCGGAATCTAACTCTTGCCCTGATATCACTCAATGTTGGATTTAGCTTGTTTCCAGAATCCAACTCTTGCCCTGATACCATAAATGTTGGGCACCGCTTCCGAAATCCAACTCTTAAACGAAACCATATGACGTGAGTGTATTAACCTGTAGAGTTATTTCATTTAACTCTCATTAGCCATCATCAGTTCACTCTCATTCTCACAACATCTCAAGCCACAAAGGGCAAACTCACGCAGCGCTTTGATACCATAACTGTTGCATCCTGCTTGTTTCCAAAATCCAACTCTTACTAAAACATAAAACGTGAGTGTATTCCCATGAAATGTCTTTAAGCATCATCGATTTTTCTTCATTCTCATAACTTCCTAATAATTTTCCTCACAATTTGTTCAATGGCGTGCCGATGTAAATTAGTCACCATACTTGAACTCATTTCTCCTATTTGTGAACAGAATTTGGAAATCTTAAAACCAGGATTTCAATTTGACTTCTTCAAAGAAATTGTAGATTTAAGTCTTTAGTTTACTTTGAAGAACGAATCACCTCAATCGGAGCTCTATAACTCAAGATATGCTTAAAAATCCAACGTATATTCCTGTTTCCGTTATGCTCTTCCAACTGATCCCTCATTTTCTTTCCATCTAACTTTGTCAAATCAACACCAAACGATCCAAATTTTCATGGAGAGATAGATAAATGTCTTAGGAATCAATCTCCTTAAGAATAACTTCATTCAGAGGTCAGATGAGGAAGTTATGGACAAACGAATCCAACATGTTCATGTCCTTACTTGAATTGTACATCCTTTGGAGCAATTGTCGTAACTTTTTTTATAAATGTCATATTGAGTTCGTTCTTGGACCATTAGAAAGTAGACTTCTAGATCTACAACTTTCGTGAGACTTTGAAATAAAATTTGGTCATTTAGAGGGTCAAAACATACGGCCCGTGTGATTTTACAAGGTCAGTTCGTGTAACCTTCGGGTGAAAATGTGCTCCTGCGCCAGAAACACACAGCCCGTGTGATTTTACACGGGCAGGCTGTGTAACCTTCGGGTGAAACCAAATTTTCACCCTCCAGTACCCCTCCAAAGGATCCTAAACCCATCCTAACATCCCTTTTACTCAAAAACCTTCCTTATTGAACAATCCTAGCGCGATATCACTCCATATGTTCTGATTATTTGGGATGCACGTCTCATGCAACATCACCTACTTAAACGATCATATCTCTCAACTTCGTTATCCAAAAATCACATACTTTATACCGCTGTAAAGCTAAAAAGACAAGATAAAACTTTCATGAAAGAAACTTTGGCTAATTCTATCTAGACTAATACAGAATTTCTCCTGAAGTTAGAACACACATTTTACCCTCATGAAAAACTTGAGAATTATCCCAAATTCACTTCCTCTATTGCAATATCATTCCTAACGATTTCAACTATCAATTGGAATTCGTCAAAACTCTCAAACGCAATTCATTTGACTCTTCATATTCAACTACCTCTAATCATTCATGATTCCCATCCTTCTTTTCCATAACATTTCACTTATGTGAATATATATATACCAACCATTCATGCTCAACATTCATCATCATCATCCATATACAAATTCACATTTCATGTCCATACACAAATCTATATTTCATTAACATCATAAATTAAGAGTTTTACAAACTTTAATGGCATTCCAATCAATATTACATTAATATTCCAAAATCTCCAAATTACACATGCCACTTGAATAATAATTGCTCAGAACACAATTACAGCATTGTTTTACATAAATCACTCCAAAACAACACAAAACATGCAAATTCGGATTTATTTCTTGATTCACTTTCACTTGATCTCTTGCTCATCACCTGAATAGGGGAA
Organism: Erythroxylum novogranatense; assembly: GCA_029891385.1. Classification (NCBI taxonomy): domain Eukaryota; kingdom Viridiplantae; phylum Streptophyta; class Magnoliopsida; order Malpighiales; family Erythroxylaceae; genus Erythroxylum; species Erythroxylum novogranatense. The sequence continues at coordinate 45,253,637 of CM057224.1, read as the reverse complement.
AGAGAGTGGGGGTGAGCTTAAAAGCTCATGGGTAACATGCTTATAATGAATAACAAGCAAAACTGTTCAAAAAGTTCATTCTCATATAAAATTCTTATTGAATCATAAAACACAAGTTTTTCAAAATTTTTGTCATGTAATCAAAATCACATCAACACAAGTCATGCATTGTTGTTCACAATTCATAAACACATAAGCACATCAGAAGTAGTTTAGCTGGATCCAAAACAGAACGTACTACATATTTCCCCGAAGGGTCCTGTGTAATCGTGAACATAACGTATAACGCAATCCCACATAATGGTTTTACGTAGCCATGAACTTATGGGAGTCCGCGAGGGAGCTCCATGCCACTAGCGGGCAGGTGGGAGAAGCCTTTAGACAAGTGCACTTGACATACTTATAGGACCACTACAAATCCACATAATCATGCATCTCATAACTTGCAAACTATTTGCCCAAATGGCACATTTTGAAATCTTGTCTTTCATAAGCATGAAATATTTCATATGCATCTTCGAAACTCAATTTCATAAACATAAAGTCTTTTCAAAATCATTTCCGTATCACGATTCATCATCCAAAATTCATACACCAAAACAGGTAGTAATTTCACAAAACATTCAAAAGCGACAATTGCCACAATGATAAAGCAATGAGAAATCAATATATCCTTTTGATTAAAAAGAAAACATAATGGCTCATTATCTAATTATAAACATGAAACCCACCTTATTTCATGGCTCAAAGATGTCCTCTTCCCTTGTTCCTCTTTCTTTCCTTGATTTCCTTTAACATAAGCCATAATCCCCAAATTAATGGGCATTCCAATTGGAGAACCCTAAGAACATATTCACTAAAATTGATCCTAGAATTCTTAAACCCAAACATTTCTTAAGCTATATGAACCAAAACCATCTCAAAATGAGAGTTTGATGGATTGAATGAGAGCTTTCTTCCTCTTCTTCCTTTTTCCTTCTTACATAAACTTCAAAATCACTCTTCAAGACCAAGAAAATGAAAACCTAACATGGCTTTCTTTCTTTCTCCTCTTCTCCACGATCTCTCTCTCCTTCTTCTCTCTTCTCTTTGTTTTTCTCTCCCATTTTCGTTGATGCTTCTCTTTTAAAAGCCAAACAATCCTTCTTATTACAATTATGCCATTAATGAGTGCACAAAGACCCTTATGCCCCTCCTTATATGCCTTGCAACTTAAATGGCTTAAGTGATCTTCCTGAAAAGCCCTTATACATGTACATTCTTACTACTTAATTCAATTAACTAGTGTCATAAAGTCTTGCTCATATTAATATGCTAATTAACTTCACAAAGTAACATAATTAATCTATCAATACCTTAAAATTATTTAAATCATGCTTAACGCCTTTCAAAAGTCAAGACCTTTTTCTAATCATGTAATTGAAGGAATTTGAAAACACTTCCTTTTAGGAAAAATGTTCCTCATTGTCTCAATTTTCTAATGACATCAAAATCATTCAATTTGGTCTGAAAATCTGAAAGTTATACCCAAAAATTTTTGAACTACTCTTATACTGAAACAATATTCTGTGCTCAACTTTCCTACAAAAATTGAAATTCTTTGAGACCAAATTTGAACTCGATTTCATCAGATAAGTTATAGCTCTATTTCTCTAGTTTAGTCAAAATTAAGAATCATCTCATTTGGATAACTAAAGAAAAGGTTATGGCTAAAACACCGAAGCATACTCAATGAACATGTTCCAACTTATAACTTCCAATATTTCACATATAACCCATCTTGTACATAACTATCTTTTATACTTCATTTCAAATTCAAGAATTCTTCTTTTTTTTTACACATGAATAATCACCAAAATTTCTCATTTAATGTTTCTAACTTCTAAGAAAAGTTTGGGGTCCAACAATTCTTGTTATCAATTGCATTTTTATATATGACTTCAAAATTAAATAACAAAATTTTGGTAATCAAGACTGTTGGAAGAAAGTAATGATCTTTTGTCCAATTAAATATTTTAAGCTTTTATGATGTTTGTAGCATCAAACCTTGTACATGTTAAACAATGAAACCATTACCTATTGGCTATGACTAAAGCTAGATTTCCTTCTCTTATATGGATAAATGTAAGTAATTTTCATATAAGGATTTGTTAACATAAGAAACAGAGTGGTCATCTTGCATAAGATAGTCCCTAACCCCTTACCCACTTGCATCTTCTTCGATCACAATTTGTCTATTGAAGTGGTGTAAAGTTAAAATTGGGGAAGAGACTAATGCCTCCTTAAATACCTTAAAAGCAACCTTTGCCTTTTAATGTCATCGAAAAGCATTTCTTCTTTAATAAGGACATTTATGACTCACTCAACTTATTATACCCTTATTAAACTACTTATAACATTATGCTAATCTTAAAACATATCTCTAGTGCTCCAAAGTGGATGAGTTGGTCAATCTTGTATTAGATTTACCTTTGTTGTATTTGTTGACATCCCTTTTATTGAATTAAAATGCGAAAGATACTCCAATTGGCTTGATCTAAAAGAACTTTTTTATTTCTTCATAAATAATTTTTGTTCTCTTTAAATTTGTAATACTTGGTTAAGATGAATAAAATATCATTTGAGTGAAATATTGCAAATCAAAATTTCATCAAAGTAACTAAGATAAACTTCCTTAAGTATGACTTAAAAATAAAATTCATTAAGTTTTGGAAAGTTACAAATGCATTGTTAAACAAAAAGGCAAAACCAAAAGCTCTTAATGGGCCTAATATGTTTTAAAAATTAATTTTATATACCTCCTCTTTTAACATTTTATTTGATGATATCCAATCCTTAAATCTAATTTAAAAAAGTACTTAGCACCACATGGTTCATGAAACAATTCCTTAATTGTTGGAATATGGAGCTTATCGTTCCATACATTTATTTTGGAGCCCTATAGTCCATACACAACCTCCATAAATTATCATTCTTCTTTACTAAGACCACTAAGGAAGAAAAAAGGTTTATACTCTTCTGAATGCCCCCATACTCCATCATATCTCTTACTAGTTCCTTTATAGTTTCTTTTTAGGCCCAATATACGTATACGATTTTAGGTTTACTACTTTTATTCCTTTATTTAGCATAATTTTATGATTTTGTTTCCTTATTATTGGTAAATCCATAAGTTTCACAAATACATCAATATATTATTCTAATAACTAGTTTATAAACTTATGCTCTCCCATCATTTCTCTATCTCATATAACCCTCAATACCATCATCTAAATGTTACATTTAAGTTATTCACTCTATTGAACATGATCATCATTCTTTAATAACAAAAAGAAAGAAAGAAAATATTGGACCATTCTAACATCTTTGTCATTTGTTTTTATAAAGTAATGTTACTCCAAGAAATCTACCCACTTCTTAACTCCATTACCTCACTTTCCTATTCAAACCATATTATACCACTTTTATAATTGCAAACAACATCATTAAATGTAGATAATTGTTACTTTCTCAATACCATGTCACTTTCTCTAATATTAATCACCAATGTTGATAGAGTGCTTATTTATTAACTGGGTGAAGTTTTTATATATCTTATTACATAAGATTTTTATGCCTACCGACCATAATATCTGCTGGTTTATTCTCCTCAACCAAACATTTTCTCTTATTAGTTATGCTTTTATAAATAGATTGATGTATAGTTCCTCTATCAATCAATATATATATATTATTGTCTCTTAAAAATTCTCCCTACTTACGTCTACTAGAATGAAATAATTACGTTTTTTGTTATAGCTTGTATTGAAATAGTAAGTTGTTGCTTCTCCTATACTTCTATTCTTTCAACACCATCTTCACCCTCTTCCTCATCATCTACTAAATGTATATGTTATTACTTCCTTTTGCATCTACGTTGATGCATGAAATAAACTTTTTCTTACACAAAATGTAACATCCTGTTTCCATACAAAGGGTTTGAACCCGAAATTGATACATGTGAGATCAATCAGAGAAATTAGGAAAACACATCTCATGCTCATGCATTATATAACATACATATACACGTGAACAATACATTTAGCACATGAAAATGAATGTATATGCATTCATGACATTTTTCGGTATATTTGTTAATAAATGTAATTGATATGAAAAATGTGAGTTGTGTGCTTGAAAATTTAGTTGGAGAGAGTCATTGAGGTTTGAGAATTTTTAGTGAATTTTAGAAAATTTTCTAGAAATTTTGGGAAAATTTTTGGACTACAAAAAATGCCTAGTGGTAGACCGATTGGTTACTGGTAGTAAAAAATTACTGTCCAATGGCACTAAAAATTAGATACATGAATTTAGGAATTATTGATTTGAGCCTTTAAAATTTGAGGAAAAATTGGAGTAGAAATTGAATTGTTATTGGAAAGGAAATAAAAGAGGGCCTAAGCATGTGACATGTGCCTAACATGCCACCATGTGTACTTAGGTTCAATAAAAATCAACCTCCCTTTAGTCATTTACGATGCTTCTTCTTAGAAAGGGTTAAAGGTGATTTAAGTGAAAGTTTCTCCATCAATCTTTGTAGCTTCTTCTCTTCCTTGTGTTTTCCTGAATTGTGACCATCCTTCTCACTCTCTTTCCCTTTGCTTGCTCTTCTTTGTTTATTAAAAATCCAAACCTAAGCCTTGAAGGTTGATGATCGTGTATGGTGTTGGGAGGTAGAGAATTTGTGGTAATTTTGAAGAGTTGAAGAAGTGGAAGCTTAAGTAGGTAAGAATTGTGTTTTATATCATGAATTGTTAGTTAAAAGAATTAATTGTGATGTTATGTGAACTAATTTCATGGGAATTGTGTTTTTATTATATGGGTATGAATTCTTGTTTGATTGAGGATGAGTGAAGTGAAGGTGGTGTAGGTAAATTAGAGTTGTTTTGATTAAATATAATGTTAGATGAGTGTATAAAAAGGAAAATGATTGAGTGTGTGTTGATGCTATGTTGTAGGTTAATGTTCAAGTAGAGGTTTTGACTTTGTTGTGGTTGAAATCTTGAGTGAATTGAGTGGTTATAGGTGAGGAAATGGTGTGGAAGAGGTAGGAGAAAGGTTAGGATGATAATCTGGAAAATTTGACTTGTGCATGTTTCAATGATTTTGCCATAACTTTTTATATGGTTATGCAATTGAGATGAGGTTTAGCTTGAATTAAACTAGAGTTTTTTGGATATAATTCTTGTGAAGGAAGTGATGTTTAATTTTGGCTTGAAGAGTTTCAAATTTGGACTATAATGTGAGAAAGGGTGTAGGGATGAACAGTAGCTCGAAAACTGCATTTAGTGATCTGAAACTTTGGGAATTTTTCTGGGTTGATTTAAGCATATTTTGCTAAAGGGGTCTTCATGAAAGTTATAGATTTTCTTGTTAGCTTTCTATCGCTACAAAATATGACATTTTTCGATATCAGGGTTGAAAGTTATGATCTGTTGACTTTAGGATGTAATCCAAAGATTAATGTGTTTTGTTTGTGAAAATGCCTATAAGTGTAGGTTTTGTGAATACTTTGCTTTGAGAAAAATTCTGAACTGTTATGGTTTGAATTGGAGCAAGTAGCCTTATTGAAAGTTGTAGAGGAATGTCATAGCTTTTTAATGATGTATAATATTCCATCTTTGGATGTAAGAAGTGAAAGTTGTGAATGTTTGAAATGTGGATATGGTTTAGGTGATAATTAACAATATTTAACAGGGCAGCCACAATCATGTGAGAATTTGACCTAGTTAGGGGTAGAATTTGCTTCTAACTTCTTCATGAGAATTGTATAATGTGTTCTGATCTTTCCATTGATATAAAGTATAAAATTTTTGGACAATGGGATAGGAAGTTATGATTTTTAGAAATTGGGATACTGTTTAGGATGACACTTATTTGGGCAGTAAATTTGATTGGGATTTTGATACCTTTCGAGGTGAAATTGGTTTTCGAGCCCTTTATTAAAATTGTAGAGTTTCTGTGATCTTTCCATTGATACCTAATTTGTCAATTTTGGACACTTGTGTGAAAAGTTATGTATTGGGGAAGAAGAAAGGGAAAATGGGTGGAAAAATGAAAAAAAAAGAAATTGGTAAGAGGCAGCCTCGCGGTTGCGACGATGTCGCGTCCCGATCACGAGCCACTTATATGGGCTAGCCGGCTCGCGAGTCGGCCAGCGAGCCGAGCCACACCTACTAGCTCACCCTCCCTTCCTCCACTCTTTTCCTTATAACTTGGCCATCCGACCTCCGATTGACCTAATTTTTGAAGCGTCGGATTTGTAAGACATTTATCTACCTCTCCATGAGAATTTGTGAATTTTGAGATTTAATTGAAAGTGATAGATTAAATCAAAGTGTGAGGATTGATTAAGGGAATATGAATCGGTTAGTTTCCTGGACATACTTCAGTGTTTTGGCAATATCTGGACCTATAGAAATCCAAAGTGAATAATTTTGATGTCTATGGATTCTTAACACATAGGGGAAAATTTCTATTGATGAGAGGTTGCCTAGGTTAGCTTACGTTGACTGTCTCATCTATTGGGAGTAGTAGACCCGAAAGTGTGTGTTTTGGGAAAAAACTGAATTAAGTCAATAAGCAATAAATTGTGAGTTTAATGGTTTTAGTGAGGCATAAGATGAGTTTGATATAGGAATGGGTTTATGATGAAATTTATGGAATGATGCCGGGATTGTCATGAACATGCATCATATATATTCCATATACACACATGTGCATAAATGAATGCTTATAATAGTGCAAAATTATTAATGTGTGTAAATGTATTGCATAAATGGGTTGTGTAGGTTAAAAGTCTGCAGTCAGGCGTTTCCAGAATTTGGAAGCAAATGCTAATCTGGAGCGTACTATGAGTAGATCGAGATGGTCTCATTTCATTATGTGTTCTGTTTGAATTTGTATTGATTGACTGCTGAATGTTCATATAAATGGTGATAGATTGTGATTTGATTGTGGATTCCGGACAGAAAGTCCGATGACTATATATTGGGAGAGTCGTGATATTGAAGTGCTACTTGAATGTGAATTGGATGAACTATGTGTATTTAATGTGATTGAAAAATATGCTTTGAGTGTGCATTATATGATTGATAAGTGCCGGACCAAGGTCCGATGACAAATGTATTTTAAATGTGCATCTGCATATATAAGAGAATGTGCTTCTCAACTCTACTATTGAATGTCAGACTATGGTCCGATGACATATGAAAGTGAGTGAATGGGAACATGCTAATGTGATTGATTGTACTGTGGTAATAAATCCTCGAATGTGATAGGAATGTGAATACATTAGCATAGGTTGATTAAGTAAAGAAGTGATATCAAAATGAATAATGAGACCTAAAGTGTATAAACCGAGTTGAAAGAAAATGAAATTTTCTATAGCCTAGAGAGGTCAAATTTGGGCATGAGAAGAATGTCGATCAAAAGTGATAAGAGTTATGAGATTAAAGTGTACAAGCCCGATTAAAGGAAATAACTTTTCTATGACTGTGAAAGGTTATAATTGGATTTGAAATGTGATAAAAGTTATGATTTAGCGTAATAATATGTCTATTCTGCTTCTCTAATTTTAAATGGATTGAGGATATACTTATGGACGATGAAATAAAGGATGATAGGAAAATGAAACCAAAGAAGGAAATAAAATAGTTATAAATGACTTTACAAGTGATGACAAGTGATGAATGATGTGTAGTATGGAGAAAGTTAGAAATGTGCCTAAGTTTGGATTTTATGTATGTATGTGATTAATGAAGAGATGATGAATCAAAGGAGAAGAGTGAATGCACGCAAAATGATAGTTCAATTATTATAGAATGATTTAGCATTATAAGAGGTAAATTTTGGAAAACTGGAGTAAAATTGTTGTTAATAAGTGTGTTAATGTGAGGAAGAAAGTGCAGGGCACGATATTGGCCTACAATTATAGGTTTATGTCATGATCGTGTTGAGGTACCCCAATTGTAGGCAGGAACAAAGATAGAAGTGTTGTCTGGACTTAATTGGACTTCAAGTATCATTAGCAAATGTTATTAATTGGTCAATTGACATAAATACATCGCTAGCCAAGATGTAATGATTTTGCCTTATTCTAAGGATGGTCGGATTATATAAGTTGTAATACAAATTGATATGATTTTTCTTGAGGTATGAAGAATAACTGATAAATAATAAGGGGAAATAGCTTATTGACAAGGATTTTATGAACAATATCGAGATTAGTACCAAGAAGTCACTGAGATAGGGTCAATAAGCCGGTGAATTCAATTTAAGAATGATCAATGAGGGAACCAATTTGGAATGAATAAATAGTGAGTCAAAAGTGAATGTTGGAGTTACATCCCTAGCGAAGACTCAAGCATAAGAGTTAGAAAAAGCTATTGAGAGTGTATACATTTTGTTGATGTAAAGTATCCAACTATATAAGTGGATTTTAGAACTCGAGGAGACATTCTTGCTAATGTGAGGTGAACTTTGGTCCACTTATATTCTGTGTAAATATGTTTAGGAACCACTAATTATATATGATGAATGTGTTACCAACACAGGAAGTTATGTTTGCAAATCAATTGCAATGTGTGGAGAAACTATTATGAATGAGCGGACCTTGGAATAAGTCAATGCGAAACTAGAGGAACTCTAAAGAATGGAGAAAATTATTCAAGAGAGATAAGTAAATGGGAAGATTGAAAATAACATGTGATAATACCATTTCACTTAGGAATTAGTTACTTAAGGAATTACGAGAACTAAACATAAGAACAATAAGTTTGAGGTTATATCTATTGGATCATAAAGGTAAAGAGAATATATTGAATACTTAAGGAAAAACATGTAAGTCGTGTCAGCGTTGAAAAAAAACAAAACATATAACTGCAGTGTAAATTATGCCATTCGAATGTGGAGATGTTGTAGTTATATACAATAGAGTTTCCCATTAGAGATCAAGATGGAATTGGTTGCAATAGGATCAAGTGCTTTTGTGTACCTAGGGACAATTATAGCCTCATGAGCTAAATCTTAATACATGATTTGAAATTTGCGGCAATAGTAATTGGTTTGAAAGCTTGAAGACATGAATATACAGATCAGTAGTGATTGAGGTAAGAATTGAATTGGAAAAAGATTGAAAGGATTGTGCAAATGAACGTGTCCTAATAAAGCTAGTGTTGCAATCAAATGCATTAAATAGAACATTCAATAGCAGAGTACCACATATTTGGATATTCAGGTTACTAAATCTAGTGCAATAAAGAGTGTATGATGTCGAGTTAAAAAGGAGCAAAAAGGAAGTATTATTAGATATTGAAAAGTAACATCAATTTTGAAAAAAGGGATTAGGAAAGCCCAAATTGATGATTCGAGGAATTATGATTGGATTAAGAAGTATGCGTAACATATGATAAAGAGACTATTAGAAAAAACGCAAAAAAAAAAATCAAAGCTATATGTCCTAGTAAGAGTACATCGAAAGAGCAGTCGATGGCAAAGAATATCGAACTGAGTGATTACATGTTTGATTTACTAATATTCTTGACTATCGAAGACAGGTATAAAGCTTAGATGTCTGGAGTTCATCAGAATATGAGATTAATGTATCGTGCAAGTTGACTACAGGTATAATAATCGTTATCCTGGTGATACCATTAGAATACTCTATGAGGCGTTAGTCGAAAAAAAGGGTCGTTCACCCTTACATTGTAAAGGAGAGGGCCTAAAAGAATGATTAAAAGCCAGAACAAATTTGGGATACCGTTAGTGAGTGAAATGAATCTGGAATCAGAATAAAGTGGCTTTTGGAAGACGAATGAATTTTTGGTGGATCACATTGAAGTTATGGAATATATTGAGAAAGATTTGCAAGGTAAGTGTACTAACACCGATGAGAAGTGAAACAGATGACTTGTCTTTGAAAGTATCACCTTTGCCAAGGTGTAATTAGATGGATATACAGGAGCAAACAAGGGGAACTAAGTTTGACATAAAGTGGTCCATATAACACTATGGCGATAATAGGACTATGGATTTATGAGTTGTTTTATGGTTATCGGAATCACACAGTGTTATATGGATATGGTTAGTATTGTTATGATCCGATATATGTGTTGTTGAGACTAGAAGTAAAAAAAAATTGAGTAATCTGAAACTCATCAAGGAAATAATTAAGCAAGTGTTATATCTAATCAAGGGATTGATAGACCTCTTGAATCTGTCAACTGTGGTCTTTTGAAAGAAAGTAATCGAGTGGTGAAGTGATATAAGAAACGGAGAAGTATATGAGATAATAGTATCCTTGCCTTATTCCTTAATCAGAAATGAATTTCGAGGACGAAATTTCTTTAAGGAAGGGAGAATTGTAACATCCCGTTTTTATACAAAGGGTTTGAACCCAAAATTGGTACATGTGAGATTAATCAGAGAAATTAAGAAAACACATCTCATGCTCATGCATTATATAACATACACATACACGTGAACAGTACATTTAGCACATGAAAACGATTGTACATGCATTCATGACATTTCTCGGTATATTTGTTAATAAATGTAATTGATATGAAAAATTTGAGTTGTGTGCTTGAAAATTTAGTTGGAGGGTCATTGAGGTTTGAGAATTTTTAGTGAATTTTAGAAAATTTTCTAGAAATTTCGGGAAAATTTTTGGACTAGGAAAAATGCCTAGTGGAAGACTGATTAGTTATCGATAGTAAAAAATTACTGTTCAATGGCACTGAAAATTAGATACATGAATTTAGGAATTATTAATTTGAGTCATTGGAATTTTGGGAAAAAATTGGAGTAGAAATTGAATTGTTATTAGAAAGGGAATAAAAGAGGGCCTAAGCATGTGACATGTGGCAAGTGACACTTGTCACTTGCCTAACATGCCACCATTTGTACTTAGGTTAAATAAAAATCAACCTCCCTTTAGTCATTTACGATGCTTCTTCTTAGAAAGGGTTAAAGGTGATTTAAGTGAAAGTTTCTCCATCAATCTTCCTAGCTTCTTCTCTTCCTTGTGTTTTCCTGAATTGACCATCCTTCTCACTCTCTTTCTCTTTGCTTGCTCTTCTTTGTTTATTAAAAATCCAAACCTAAGCTCTAAAGGTTGATGATCGTGTATGGTGTTGGGAGGTAGAGAATTTGTGGTAATTTTGAAGAGTTGAAGAAGTGGAAGCTTAAGTAGGTAAGAATTGTGTTTTATATCATGAATTGTTAGTTAAAAGAATTAATTGTGTTGTTATGTGAACTAATTTCATGGGAATTGTGTTTTGATTGTATGGGTATGAATTCTTGTTTGATTGTGGATGAATGATGTGAAGGTGGTGTAGGTAAATTAGAGTTGTTTTGATTGAATATAAGGATGTCAGATGAGTGTATAAAAAGGAAAATGATTGAGTGTATGTTGATGCTATGTTGAAAGTTAATGCTCAAGTAGAGGTTTTGACTTTGTTGTGGTTGAAATCTTGAGTGAATTGAGTAGTTATAGGTGAGGAAATGGTGTGGAAGAGGTAGGAGAAAGGTTATGATGATAATCTGGAAAATTTGACTTGTGCATGTTTCAATGATTTTGCCATAAATTTTTATATGGTTATGCAATAGAGATGAGATTTAGCTTGAATTAAACTATAGTTTTTTGGCTATAATTCTTGTGAAGGAAGTTAAGTTTAATTTTGGCTTGAAGAGTTCTAAATTTGGACTAGAATGTGAGAAAGGGTGTAGGGATGAACAGTATCTCGAAAGCTGCATTTAGTGATCTAAAACTTTGGAAATTTTTCTGGGTTGATTTAAGCAGATTTTGCTAAAGGAGTCTTCATAAAAGTTATAGCTTTTCTTGTAATCTTTCTATCACTACAAAGTGTGACATTTTTCAATATCAGGGTTGAAAGTTATGATCTGTTGGCTTTAGGATGTAATCCAAAGATTAATGTGCTTTGTTTGTGAAAATGCCTATAAGTGTAGGTTTTGTGAATATTGTTTTTTGAGGCAAATTCTGGATTGTTATGGTTTGAATTGGAGCAAGTAGCCTTATTGAAAGTTGTAGAGGAATGTCATAGCTTTTTAATGATGTATAATATGCCATCTTTGGATGTAGGAAGTGAAAGTTGTGAATGTTTAAAATGTGGATATGGTTTAGGTGATAATTAACAATATTTAATAGGGCAACCTCAATCATGTGGGAATTTGACCTAGTTAGGGGTAGAATTTGCTTCTAAGTTCTTCATGAGAATTGTAGAATGTGCTCTGATATTTCCATTGATATAAAGTATAAAATTTTTGGACAATGAGATAGGAAGTTATGATTTTTAGAAATTAAGATACTGTTTAGGATGACACTTATTTAGGCAGTCACTTTGATTGGGATTTTGATGCCTTTAGAGGTGAAATTGGTTTTCTAGCCCTTCATTAAAATTGTAGAGCTTTCTGTGATCTTTCCATTGATACCTAATTTGTCAATTTTGGACACTTATGTGAAAAGTTATGTATTGGGGAAGAAGAGAGGGAAAATGGGTGGAAAAATGAAAAAAAAAGAAATTGGTAAGAGGCAGCCTCGCAGCCACGATGATGTCGAGTCGCGAGCCGTTGCGATCGCGATCACGAGCCACTTATATGGGCTTGCCGACTCGCGAGCCGGCCAGTGAGCCGAGCCGCGCCTGCTGGCTCACCTTCCCTTCCTCCACTCTTTTGCTTATAACTTAGTCATCCGACCTCCGATCGACGTGGATTTTCGAAGCGTCGGATTCGTAAGACATTTATCTACCTCTCCATGAGAATTTGTGAATTTTAAGATTTAATTGAAAATGATAGATTAAATCAAAATGCGAGGATCGATTAAGGGAATATGAATTGGTTAGTTTCCTGGACATACTTCAATGTTTTGGCAATATCTGGTCCTATAGAAATCCAAAGTGAGTAATTTTGGTGTCTATGGATTCTTGAGACATAGGGGATAATTTCTATTGACGATAGGTTGCCTAGGTTACCTTACGTTGACTGTCTCATCTATCGGCAGTATTAGACCCGAAAGTGTGTGTTTTGGGAAAAAACTGAATTAAGTCAATAAGTAATAAATTGTGAGTTTAATGGTTTTAGTAAGGCATAAGATGAGTTTGATATAGGAATGGGTTTATGATGAAATTTATGGAATGATACCGGGATTGTCATGAATATGCATCGTACATATTCCATATACACACATGTGCATAAATGAATGCTTATAATTGTGCAAAATTATTAATGTGTGTGCAACGTATTGCATAAATGAGTTGTGCAGGTTAAAAGTCTGCAATTAGGCGTTTCCAGAATTTGGAAGCAAATGCTAATCTGGAGCGTACTGTGAGTAGACCGAGATGGTCTCATTTCATTATGTGTTCTGTTTGAATTTGTATTGATTGACTGTTGAATGTTCATATAAATGGTGATGGATTGTGATTTGAATGTGGATTCCGGATAGAAGGTCCGATGACTGTGTATTGGGAGAGTCGTGATATTAAAGTGCTACTTCAATGTGAATTGGATAAACTATGTGTATTTAATGTTATTGAAAAATGTGTTTTGAGTGTGCATTATATGATTGATAAGTGTCGGACCAAGGTCCGATGACAAACGTGTTTTAAATGTGCATCTGCATATGTAAGAGAGTGTGCTTCTCAACTCTACTGTTGAATGCCGGACTACGGTCCGATGACATGTGAAAGTGAGTGAATGGGAACATGTTAATGTGATTGATGGATTTTATTGCATAAGTGTATAAAATATAATGACTGTTGTTGGCCCCCGAATTTTTTCTTGTTAAATAAAGCATGTTTTAAATAAATTATGAGGTTTGATGGATAAAGTTTTAGAGCTACTTGTTATGTAAATGTTAGTAGAATTTATTATATGGTTTGGTTGTATTAAAAGTGGTAAGAATGCATAAGGGCATTTTAGGCAAGTCACTTAAGGTTATAAGACTTAAGGCTTAAAGGAAAGGGCAAAATGGGCATTTCACACTTATTAAGAGTATGAATTAGAAGAAGAAGAATTGTGAAAGAGGGAAGAAGAAGTCGTGGAAAAAGAAGAGAAGAAGAGGAAAACTAGGGTTTTTGGAGATCTTGAAGAATTTGACAGATCTTGGGGCTAAACAAGTAAGTACAAGACTCAACCATTCTTGATTTGTTGAATGAATCATGTTTAGTGATAGTTAGTAGTGAAAATGAAGTGGAATGTGTGAAGTAAGTTGTTGTTGAACGATGTTCTAGGGTTAATGATTTTGTTGTATTTGTGAATGATTTTGGGATTGGAATGAGTTTAGAAATGACGTAAGAATGATGATTTAAGGTTAAGATGAGTTATTTGTGAAATATGGGAAGAATGTAGACGAAGAATGTCAAAAAATGAGTTTTCGGGAGGTTTTTGGTCACGCACGTCGCGATGCGCGCAGGCGCCCAACTAGCGATGCGCGCGAGCGCCCACTTCGGGGCGTATGCGAGGGCCCTCGCCACGGCGAGCTTCTGAGTTTCATCGCCGCGAGCTCCAACATTTTTTGCCACGACGAGCTTTTGTTTTCCTACGTAGACTTTTGATGTAGATGTGCAAATGAGGTGATTTGTTATTCTTTGTAAAATAGAGACAAAGGTATACAAGTTTTATGAAGAAAGGAAGTTTTGAATCAGTCTTTAAACATCTCTAATTTTGGATGGAAGTTGAGTATAGATTCTTTTTTCAACATAAGGATAGTCCCAATATGTTTGGAGTATAACTTTCGGATTTTTGAAAAAAATTGAATGATTTTGGAGTCATTAGAAACTTAAGACAATGGGGAACATTTTTCTAGAAGAGAATATTATCAAATTTTCTCATTTACTTGATCATAGTGATCATGGAAAATTGACCTAAATGTTTGAACTTTTGGAAGAGTTTGAGTTTTCGAATTTATCTTAGTGAATATGCAATATTTGGGTCCTCAAATTGTATTCCTATTGAATAGGAATTTTGAATTTGATAAAAAGAATCAATGAAGGCAAGAGGATCAAGAGGAGAGGCATCTTTTAAGCATGTATCCAAGCAAGGAATTCAGGTGGGTTTCATGTTTATAATTTAGAAATAAGTCAATAATTTTTTCTTCCAAATCAAGAATGATTTCAATTACTTCATAAATGTTGTTTTGTTTCTTTTGAATGATTTGTAAAAATTACTAACTGTTTCGGTATATGAACTTTGTTGATGAATTTCAAAATAAAGATGGGAATGCATTGAAACATTTTATGTTATGCCTTGGAAAATTCATAGCATTTTGTATATTCGGAAAAGAAGAAAGAGCATGAAAAGTATGAAAGCATTTGATAAAATGATTTGAGCTTGAAATGAATATGTGCTTTATTTGGGCAAGAGAGGAACGTTTCGTTAGTCACGTGCACGCCAACATATAGCCTTCTCCCGGCTGCCCGCTTGAGGCCACGAGATTCTGATAAATTGGACTTGTTTTGTTCACGGTATAAGCTTCAGTTTATCCGTTTTGTTCCACGGAACTCTCGAACCATTTGTTTGTGCATTGCATCTTTGAATTGTCAAGTATGTTGCATAAATTTAGTGTTTTGTATTGATGGTTAAATGGATATGCTATGTTGATGTGATGACATTTTTAACTATGAGTTCTGAATTCAAATTTTGAATTTGACTGAGAATTTGGGGACAAAGCACTTGATGAATTCATTACGATTTTTATATGACAAATGAACTCTTCAACGGTTTTGCTTATTCTTCGTTATAAGCTTGTTACCCACGAGCTTTAAGATCACCCCCTTCCGTCCCCACCTTCAGGTTTTGAGCAAGAGATGGAGTGAAAGAGAGTCAAGGCATCACTCCCAATTTGCTTATGTTGTAATTTGAGTTGTTTATATTAAATACAAGGATTTGTCACTTTTCAAGGATTTCTAGTTCGTGTAACTTTTGTCTTTTGAGATTTTGGATTATTGTTGTAATTGTGGCTTGGAATGCCTTTAGATCTTGTAAAACTCTATCTATTGATGTTAAGGAATTATAAATTATGTATGGATGATGTTGAGTGGAAGTATGCATTTGAGTATAGGGATCAGGTTGAGTGGAACTTTGGTATACTTGAGGAAGTTATCAATTTGATATGAATAGTTTGATTGTGAATTGTTGTTACATATATATATATAAGTGAGATGTGTTATGGAAAAAGGAACATAGAAATGGTATAAGCTTCATGATTTCTTTGGATTATGCCAACATTTATGGTTCAATGGTTGGACTCCGAAAACGGGGCTCATCATGTTTGGTATCAGAGTAAGAAAAGATTACAAGGAACCACGCTTAAGTATGATGGTATTTTGTTCCGAGGTTGGGTTCCAAAAACGGGAGCTAGCATTTGTGGTATCAGAGCGCCAGCATTATGATCATGCATGGGCGCATGTGTATGAGTTACATGCATAAGCAATTGTTAAGAATTTGAGGTGAGAAAATGATATACTCTTTCATGATATGAGAAAAAGAAAGTTGCGGATAATTAGAAATGAGAAATAGTGGATGGGAGAACATAACAGATAAGGATTCGATGCAATTGTATTGGAGGATGTATTATTGAACATGACGGCAATATTGTATTGTGGTGATATGTTTTCGAAAGTGATATAGATACGAATGTATTGTCATGGATTGTTTGAGAAATATAAGGATATAAGTATACATGATGAGATTAGAGTGTACAAGTAGAGTGCAATGGAAACATAACTTTGTTATGATCTTAAGATGAGAAAATTGGAACCGAAGTGGTTATTCGATTAATACGACAAGAGTTATGATCCGCAGTAAGAAGAAATTAGTGGAATTGAGGTCAGAATTTCATAATGATTATGCATCGATAATTTTGAATTGATTGAGGATATACATGTGGAAGATGAAATAAATGATGATTGGAAATGAGATAGAAGTGAGGAAATAGAGAAAGGGAAATGAAATAGACATAAATGACCTTATATGTGATGAATGAAATGATATGTAGTATGGGGAAAAAATTTCAAATGCGTATAAGATGGGATCTTATGCATCAATGAGATTAAGAAAAAGGATGAAGAACTAAATGAGAACAGTATATGCACTCAATATGGTAATTGACTCATTGTGAAATGATATAGCATCAGAAAAGGTGAATTCTGAAAAAACTAAAGTAAAATTGGTGTTAGTATATTTGATAAAGAGAGAAATGTTGTCTAAGATCAATGAAGATCAAGGTATCAATTGTGTAAGATATAAATTGGTGATTTTAAGGAGTAAATCTGTGGACAGAATGGCATGACTTTGACGATGCCCATCCAAGCATATGCGATAGCCAGTATGTTCGTTACTCCATTGAGTTTTGAGTGACTTGAACATTATCACCTTATGAGGATGAGAGAAATTGGTATTCTCGAGGGATTAAAAGTAGCTGATGATGTGATGATGATAGCAGGTGATTGATAAAGATTTGTATGAATAGTACATATGATAGTAACATGAAATTCTCTTTTGAAGAAGAATTTCACTAAGTTAGATTAAGTAGATCAGATAGTTTATATGAAGAATGATCAATGAAAGAACTGATCAAAAAGGAATATGTAATGATTCGAAAGTGAGTATTAGAGTCATATCTCTAGTGGAGACTCAAGCAAAAGAGGTAGAATATACTACTGAGAATGTATGTATTTTGTTTGATGTAAAGGATCCAACTATGCGAGTGGATCCCTAAATTTGAGGAGACATTAATTGCCAATATGAGGAGTATATAAGTTCACATTATTTCCTGGGTAAATATGTTCGGGAGATGCAAATTTTATCTGATGAAGGTGTGACAAGCACAGGAAGCTAAGATTGCAAAAAAACTAGAGTGTGTGGAGAAACGAGTATAAATGAGCAGACATTAGAATACGTCAATGTGAAATATGAGGAAATCTAAAGAATGGAGAAAATCAGTCAAGAAAGGTAAGACAATTAGGAAATTGAAAATAACAAGATGTAACATTACCTCATTGAGGAATCGGTTATTTGAGGAATTACTATAACCAATTGTGGACATATGGAGTTTGACAATATTTGTTCAAGTTAACAAATTCCCTGACAATACTATGGTATTGAAGATTAAAGCGATCCAAGTGAAGTTTGAGGATATGTTAAGTGTATTCGAAGAGTTGAGAAGAATAGTCTGAATACTTGAGGAAAAATGACTAAATCGTATGCAGGATGAAGGTAAAGAAAATTTTAAGGAATGATAATACCGATATTAATTATATCGTCTGGATTTAGGAATTCAGTAGTATACAATGATGTTTGCATAAGAGATCAGGATAAGATCCAACGCAGTAAAATGAAGTGAATTCATGTGCATGGAGATTGAAACCTCATAGGTTGATTGTTTATACATGAATTGAAATTTGCTACTGTAGTGATTGCAGGAAAGTTGGAGACATTATATGTACAGAAATATTTTGACTGTGTGTAAGATATATAGATCATGAAACTTAAGGTACTTATTGAGTTGAAAGAATTGAATACGAGACTAAGACAATGGATAGAGTTACTGGAAGATTATGTTGTACAAATGAGTACAAAAATGGTAAAGCTAGTGTTGTAATCAGATGCATTGAATAGAGAATTTAATAGCAGTGAAGTATGAATTCAGATATGGAGGTTATCAGATCCAGTGCAATAAAGAGTGCTGAATGGAGTCAAATTCAGGGCAAAATGAAGTGTCATTAAGCACTGAAAATGTAAGATCAGTTTCACATGAATAAAGCTCAAATTGAGGATTCAGAAATTGTGAACCTTACCAAGAAATAAAAAATGAACGTGAATTTTGAGTTGGAGGAGGAAAAATGATACTGGGTGATTAAGATAGGAAGTATGCGTACCGGAAAAGATGATTGAGCAAAGAGACTGTTAGAAAAGTACAAGTGGTGATTTAAGCTATACATCCTAGAAGAAATATGTCAAGTGACTGAAAGTTTGGATTGTCGACGGTCTTAACTGTCAGAGATATGTTTTTCTTGTTAAATAAAGCATGTTTTAAATAAATTATGAGGTTTGATGGATAAAGTTTTGGAGCTGCTTGTTATGTAAATGTTAGTAGAATTTATTATATGGTTTGGTTGTATTAAAAGTGGTAAGAATACATAAGGGCATTTTAGGCAAGTCACTTAAGGTTATAAGATTTAAGGCCTAAAGGAAA
The DNA here is from genome assembly GCA_029891385.1 of Erythroxylum novogranatense. NCBI lineage: Eukaryota > Viridiplantae > Streptophyta > Magnoliopsida > Malpighiales > Erythroxylaceae > Erythroxylum > Erythroxylum novogranatense. Next base: position 45,234,385 of record CM057224.1, on the reverse strand, counting down.
GGGCAAAATGGGCATTTCACACTTATTAAGAGTATGAATTAGAAGAAGAAGAATTGTGAAAGAGGGAAGAAGAAGTCGTGGAAGAAGAAGGGAAGAAGAGGAAAACTAGGGTTTTTGGAGATCTTGAAGAATTTGATGAATCTTGGAGCTAAACAAGTAAGTACAAGACTCAACCCTTCTAGATTTGTTGAATGATCATGTTTAGTGATAGTTAGAAGTGAAAATGAAGTGGAATGTGTGAAGTAAGTTGTTGTTTAAAGGTGTTATAGGGTTAATGATTTTGTTGTGTTTGTGAATGATTTTGGGATTGGAATGGGTTTAGAAATGAAGTAGGAATGATGATTTAAGGTTAATAAGAGTTATTTGTGAAATATGGGAAGAATGTAGACGAAGAACGTCGAAAAACGAGTTTTCGGGAGGTTTCTGGTCACGCACGTCACAGTGCACGCAGGCCCCCACGTAGTGACGCGTGCGAGCGCCCACGTCGCAGCGTATGCGAGCGCCCTCGCCGCGGCGAGCTTTTAGGTTTTGCCGCGGCAAGCTCCAACATTTTTCGCCGCGGCGAGCTTCTGTTTTTATGCACATACATGTTTTGATATTTTGGACATAACTTTTGATGTAGATGTGCAAATGAGGTGATTTTTGATTCTTTGTCAAATATAGGCAAAGGTATACAAGTTTTATGAAGAAAAAAAGTTTTGAATTAGTCTTTAAATATCTCAAATTTTGGATGGAAGTTGAGTATAGATTCTTGTTTCAACATAAGGATAGTCCCAATATGTTTGAAGTATAACTTTCGGATTTATGAAACAAATTGAATGATTTTTGAGTCATTAGAAACTTAAGACAATGGGAAGCATTTTTCTAGAAGAGAATATTATCAGATTTTGTCATTTACTTGATCATAGTGATCATGAAAAATTGACCCGAATGTTTGAACTTTTGGAAGAGTTTGAGTTTTCGAATTTATCTTAGTGAATATACAATATTTGGGTCCTCAAATTGTATTCCTATTGAATGAGAATTTTGCATTTGATAAAAGGAATCAACGAAGGTAAGAGGATCAAGAGGAGAGGCATCTTTTAAGCATGTATCTAAGCAAGGAATTCAGGTGGGTTTCATGCTTATAATTTAGAAATGAGTCAATAATGTTTTCTTCCAAATCAAGAATGATTTCAATTACTTCATAAATGTTGTTTTGTTTCTTTTGAATGATTTGCAAAAATTGCTTCATATTTCGGTATATGAACTTTGTTGATGAATTTTGAAATAAAGATGGGAATGCATTGAAACATTTTATGTTGTGCCTTGGAAAATTCATGGAATTTTGTATATTCGGAAAAGAAGAAAGAGCATGAAAAGTATGAAAGCATTTGATAAAATGATTTGATCTTGAAATGAATATGTGCTTTATTTGGGCAAGAGAGGAACGTTTTGTTAGTCACGTGCACGCCAACATATAGCCTTCTCCTGGCTGCCCGCTTGAGGCCACGAGATCTTGAGAAATCGGACTCATTTTGTTCATTGTATAAGCTTCGGTTTATCCATTTTGTTCCACGGAACTCTCAAGCCATTTGTTTGTGCATTACATCTTTGAATGGTCAAGTATGTTGCATAAATTGAGTGTTTTGTATTAATGGTTAAATGGATATGCCGTGTTAATGTGACGACATTTTTAACTATGAGTTCTGAATTCAAATTTCGAATTTGACTGAGAATTTGGGAACAAAGCATTTTATGAATTCATTATAATTTTTATATGACAAATGAACACTTCAACGGTTTTGCTTATTCTTTGTTATAAGCTTGTTACCCACGAGCTTTAAGCTCACCCCCCTTCCGTCCCCACCTTCTGGTTTTGAGCAAGAGATGGAGTGAAAGAGAGTCAAGGCATCACTCCCAATTTGCTTATGTTGTAATTTGAGTTGTTTATGTTAAATACAAGGATTTGTCACTTTTCAAGGATTTCTAGTTCGTGTGACTTTTGTCTTTTGAGATTTTGGATTATTGTTGTAATTGTGGCTTGGAATGCCTTTAGAGCTTGTAAAACTCTATCTATTGATGTTAAGGAATTATAAATTACGTATGGATGATGTTGAGTGGAAGTATGCATTTGAGTATAGGGATCAGGTTGAGTGGAACTTTGGTATACTTGAGGAAGTTATCGATTTGATATGAATAGTTTGATTGTGAATTGTTGTTACATATATATATATATATGTAACAACAATTATATATATATAAGTGAGATGTGTTATGGAAAAAGGAACATAGAAATTGTATAAGCTTCACGATTTCTTTGGATTATGCCAACGTTTATGGTTCAATGGTTGGACTCTGAAAACGGGGCTCATCATGTTTGGTATCAAAGTAAGAAAAGATTACAAGGAACCACGCTTAAGTATGATGGTATTTTGTTTCGAGGTTGGGTTCCGAAAACGGGAGCCAGCATTTGTTGTGACCAGAGGAGCCACCGATCAAAGCTTAAAGCTTAACGAGTGAAAATGAGCTTTGAGCTCAAAAGTGATTCAGAGCCTCAGGCTCAACGTTTAATGAGCCCTGTATCCTCCAAATGGATAATGGACAGTTATTAATGAGCCCCATATGGTACAATATAGGCACTTGGTCACAACAAAATAACAAATGAAAAGTGAGTCTCATGTGCATTACATATGCATAATATGACTGATTAAGTGTATCGAATGTGAAATAATGTAATGTGAAATAGAGTGAGATGTGTAAATTATGTGTTGTGTGTAACTGGGTGAGCCATCGATGATGGTCACTCACTGAGTTCGTAAAACTCCCCCAAAATTTGCAATTATTTTTTAGGACTCAGAAGAATACCCCGTTAGGCAACGGGAGTATATCTATTGCATGTGAGAGAAAGAAGAGGTTGGGATCAGTTCGCGTCTGCATTGTGTCTCTTTATTTTTGCACTGAATTGTATTTTCCCCAAACCATTGTATTTTGTGTATTTGTGTATATTATTTGTGTATAACGTTCCGATTGGAAGAAAAAAAAAGGTTTTGCAATAGAAATTGATCAAAGTGTAATATGTTTTATTTTTGGAATGGGCTAATCAAACTTGTGGTATGTGAAAAACAAAATTGGCAACTACTGTAAATGAAAATGTTTCTGAACAAAAGTGTGCCCAAGTTTGCGATTATTGATTTTCACGTACGTTTGAAAAAAAGTTTTATACTGAGTTTTGACGAACTAAGTGATGTAGCACGCCATCATCGTGGGGCACGGACTCGGATATCACCATCGATGTTGGGTTCGGGTTATGCGGGAGTGGGGTGTTATACAAAAACATAATCCTTTAGCTAAGAATGGCAATAACTTGGTCTATATTGATCCTCTTGGGATGCAATTTGACCACAAACCCACTTAGAGTTTGCTTTTTTAAATATAGTTGGGCTTAAGGTCTGGTGAGACTATAAAGATTAAGCCTAAGTTTGACTTAATGTCCAATCAATTTAGATTAAGTCCATTGACTTCAGCCAAGCTAAATGTCAATTTGGATAAGCTTATATCAATAGAATTTTTATTAGAAGAGCTTTTCTAAGAAGCCTGCTGACTGTTTGGTTGTGAATAAGAAACATCTTTTTAAAAAGAGTTTTATATAGTAGACTGTTTGGCAACAAAAAAGCACTATTATTAATTTTAACTATATTTTATTTTGTAATAAAATTATTTATGCATATAAAATTATTTAAAGTATATTAAACAATATGCAAAACACAATATATTAATTGTTATATAATTTTAAACCATATGAAACATAAATGAAAATATATTTAATCAAATCTTTTATATGTATTATAACATAGTAAAACTAATATAAAAATAAATATTAAAACATATAAAAGAAAATAATATTATATAAATTTCAAAATAAATGTGAAGATGAGTTTATAGGTATTGTAAAAATTATGTGTAAAATATAACAACAAAAAGGACTAAAATAGGCTCATTAATTGATCTGAAAAAATCTACTTGAAAAAGTACTTTTTTGAGAAGCTCCAAATTTGAGCTTCTAAAAAAATGTATTCTGGCTGCCAAAAAAGCTATACCTACTAAAAAAGTATTTTTTTCATTTTATAGCTAAACACTCATTTTTCTTAAAAATAGCTTTTACTGTGAAAAAAAGTGTTTATTCATCCTCTAAAAACTCAACTAAATAGGCACTAAGTTAGATTGAAGTGGGCCAAACTATTTTGCCAAACTTACCTTCATTTGTTCATTCATTAGATACTTTACTACTTATTGTTAAGGATTTCTTTGTCTACCTAGTTTATTTAAAAGGAACATTTTAATCAAGGTTTTGATAAAAAGGCCTTAATGAACACTCTATGATTGAGATACTAATTGCATTCCTTATTGAGAATGCCATTGCCTTAGATATAAAAAGTCTTGGCTTTGAAGAGTGTGCAACCCAATGACACTCTCTCTCTAATCGTACACCACCGCTCCTTCTAATGTTACAAATGATTAGTTTGATACTTTGAGGCTGAGAATTCATAAGGTACGTATAACTTTGGGGCTGTTAAAGTCATTTCATGAGCGGGGGCCAAACATAGTTCTTTGAATGAAACGTTAAATGAAATTGATAAAATGTCAAATTTTAAAAGTCAAATAGAAGTAAAAATCAAGAGATCAATATTTTATTAGACTACTTGTCTTCTTATAGTTTGATCTTCAAGTTTTTTGAATGCTTGAAATAGTATAAAAAATCTAGCACATTCTTCTAGGCTGCATTGTACAGTTGCCACAAATTCCTTAGGTTAAAAAACTTTATCATGTATTTCATTTCTTACTTTGAAACTTTTCGATAACATACTCACCAAATGAAGCTCTTGCAATACGAATTTGTAGAAAAATTCAAAATTTGCACAATTGAGCGCAGATTCTCCAAATCATTAAATAAATGCTATCAAATATTTTTCCGAATCATATTCTTCAAGCCTTCAATAGTCTTCTCATATCTTAATTTCATTTGTTGAATATAAATCTCATGATAGCTTCTTCTAATCAATTAGCAAATTAGAATTTCGTTTCTTCTACCATGTTATCCCACTTCATGTTGTACCCACTATCGGAAATCATTAACTTTAATACCAACTTACGTTCAGGCATCAATGGAGTTTAACTAGAAAAAAGAAAACATAGAGAAAGAGAGAGTGAGAATAACAAGAATTCTCAATAATGTTAAAGCTTAAAAGCCTCTCACAATTCAAACTCAATGATTATGATTAATGTAGTTAGGCGGATAGGGTTTAAGATTTACAATTACAGAACAACATGGGCCAATTATACCCACCTTTTTTCTCCTTAAAATTAAAAAATGATTAAGTATGTATAAACCCTATCCTCCTAACTTTTATTTGGACCAAATTTTTAATAAAATGAACTAAAGGAAAAGTGCTGAAGGAAGAGTGGAAGTAGGGAGCAGAGTTTGAAATGAACGAAGCCCGCTTCTAGCCTCAAACTGGAGCCAGACACATCTCACTTTGGAGTTCATCCATCTGTGAATATTTGCTTTTAGGGTTCTTCCCTATTTTGGTTTTAGAGTTTGCTCTATTGTTCCATAATGGAGGCAGTAGTGATAGAGACCGAATCCAAGCTCCTCAAAGCGGGCATGGTTGTCCCTGATCAAGCTCCTCCCATTGTAATTAAGCTCTGCTTCTAATTGGATTCTTCCATTTACTCCTCTTTTTGGTTTAACAAATGATTCCCCACTTCCTGTTAAGTTTTGCTTAATTAAACTTCCATTTTCACGTGTGATAAGGTTTTTGTCTTAAACAGTTTATAGTTGTGTTACGGAAAAATATGATAGTTATTATACAACTGTAACTAGTATAAAATTGTAACAGGTTCTCTCACAGAGATGAATTAGCTAATGTTTGTGTGTATGTGTGTCTCTCTCTCTCTACGGCTCTTTGTTCTTCTGGATTCTTCTCTTTCTCCTCCTCTCCCTCTCTCTTATGTTCTTCATTTTATTTCATACCTTATGGTATCAGAGCATTCAAATATGGGAAACGACATGGTTGAAGGTACTAGAAGTGCTGAATTAGGTTAGATGGAGGATAATCTGAAAGGGTTGATGGAAAGAATGTTTTCAGAAATGAATACCAGAATAGAAAAGGTGGAAAAGAAAATGACAGAGTTGAGAAGTTTGATTATACAATCGTTACAAAAAAAATAGGAGGAGAGGATGGAGCAATAGACCTGACATCTCAGAGTATTTCGGAGAGACTGATGGAAGCAGAAGCTACTATTGCAGTTACTTCAGAACTCACGGATCAAAACCAGCATCCCATGCAAGAGAAGGACAACATAAATTTTTTGGCTATAGAGTCCACCCCACTCATGAATAACAAAGACGTCGCCTCTCATGGTTCCTTAGTCGTCCCCTCTCCTAGCGAGCCTAGTAAGATCGAGATGTACTCTCCGGCTTCCTACGCTGCTTATACGGCTGGTGGTCTTCTTAGCTATGGTCTAATGGTGGTCTTCTTAGCTATGGTCTAACCCATAGGATGGTTACTCCTCTTGATTTCGTTAAGAGTAACATGCAAAGTGACCCTGCAAAGTATAGAAATATTTCATCTAATTTTGGAGTTCTGTTAAATGAGCAGATTGTAAGCTTTGTAGGAACAATTGCTGGTGATGTTGTGAAGAAGATGGGTGGTGAAAAGAAAATCAAGAAAATCAGATTATTCATTTTTTGTCCATTCTGTAAACCTCCATAACCTTGAGGACAAGGTTTTCTAAAAGAGAAGGAATTGTTACGGAAAAATATGATAGTTGTCATACAACTGTAACTAGTATAAAATTGTAACGGTTTCTCTCACAGATGAATTAGCTAATGTCTGTGTGTGTGTGTGTTTCTCTCTCTTTCTCTCGCTCTACAACTCTCTGTTCTTCTGGATTATTCTCTTTCTCCTCCTCTTCCTCTCTCTTCTGTTCTTCATTTTATTCCATAACAACACTATAAGAAATTAATACAATCCGCGACGTTTTATTGATAAAACGTCACGAATTGTAAAGACTTTTTGCGACGTTTAAAAAACGTCACAAAAGGTTCTAATTTTTTACGACGTTTTATAAAAACGTCATAAATTTGTAACATATTTTGCGACGTCTTTTAATTAAAATGTTATAAAATAAAAGGCACGACGTTTTGTTGAATAAAACGTCGCATTTGATTTACTTAATATTGAAAAGTTAATCTCCCGCGTTCATTTTTCACTTTCTTCTCCGACCTCTGGTTTCTCTCTGTCTTCTTTCCACCCAGGCTTCTAGCAGCACCGCTCCTCTTCCTTCACTAAGAAGCCCAAGCATTTTGTGATTAACAGACTCTTTAAATGTGTGTAATTTAAATTCAGTTTGGCTTTAAATTTCTTTCTGTGTTTTGTATTATTTTAGGGGTGATCGTATTTGGGAATCGAGTATATGGAGGAGTGCCTAGCTCTACGATTATCTTCATTTTGGTTCTGTTCGTTTAAGGTAGCGAAAGAGAAGAAGAAGAAGAAGAAAGAGCCAAGACCTACCTCGAGCTTTTCTTGCTTTCTTCTGTGTGGGTTTATGACGGCTGGTTTTGATTTGATTGTGACTGGGGTTTTGCAGCTCTGCTTTTGGTTTTGTTCATCAATAATCACCATAACTTCTTCTTCTTCTTCAACTATTGCTTTCTGCGTTTGCAATAATCACCATAACTTCTTATTCTTCTTCTCAAAATCTACGCAACCAAATCTTGCTCAGGTTAGATTTATTCTCTTTTGGTTTACGCATTTATCAATTTTACCCAATTGTTTGATCTTATTCCTTAGGGATTTCGCTGAAGACGCAAGAGCTATATGCAATAGTGTTTGTGGCGAGGTATTTGGATCTGTTCACCGACTATATCTCACTTTACAATACAGTTATGAAGGTGGTGTTTATAGCCAGGACTCTCGCTATCGTTTGGTGCATAAGGAGGCACCCACTCGTCAGGCGTTCTTACGACAAGGACCTTGATTTTAGGTTTACATAATTGATTTTGGGCTTGCAAAACGATATCGGGATGCTACTACAAATCGACATATTCCTTATAGGTAATTATTTATTTGTTTTTAAGTTCCTATCCATCATCTTCATGTATATTCAGCTGTGGCTTACAGCAGAAAAATTGAATTTGTTTTACTTAAAATTGATGAAGATAAAAAGAGGGAAGGTGATGAAGTGGGATTTGATGTTAACCCATTCTTCTTTTGTATTCGTATCAGGGAGAACAAGAACTTAACTGGAACTGCACGTTATGCCAGTTGCAATACTCATCTGAGCTTCCATATGACTTCATTCCTTCCATTTTTGTAGAGCAAAGCCGTCGTGATGATCTGGAGTCACTTGGTTATTTACTGTTATATTTTCTTAGGGGAAGGTATGTCTTACCTAAAGTTCATTTCTGGTCTGAATTGTTTTTGCCATATTTGTAAAACCAATGTGATTGTCAAGTTATCATAATGAAGTGTTGTTAGGTTTTGTGTCTTGAGCTGACTTGTAGCACCCCCTCACCGCAGGGTACACATTGGGACGCCCGTGGGTCGTTCCGACGCATATCCCACGATAAGGAAGTGCTACTACGAAAACAATCTCTAAACACTCGCATGGCATCAATACACTAAATTCCACAATATGAAAATCACTGAAATTTAAAACCATAATAATCATTCATTTATAACATCAATCCCAAAATATAGACCAGTCTATCAGTTCCCTACAGGCTAAATACATCTCAAAAGGGAAACTGATACAAACGTCTATACTAAGTCATCCCAAAACAATGTTCCCAAAAGAAGTCACCCCAGATGACCGACCTATGATCCATCGCTGGCCTTGATCACGAACACTCACTGCAGAAACGTCTATCCCGGGAGCTAGAGTCCTACCGACGTCATCGAAAAATATATTGCAATGTTGGGTGAGTTTGCGAACTCAATGAGAAACCATCATTGATGGTTCATCCAACACATGCATATACATATACTATATCTCAAATTACACTTTAACGCTTTATAAACACTATTCACAATTTACACATTATATTATATCACACGCAATATCACAATGCGCACTTTACACTGTCACATAATTCTCACATTACACTTCACAATTTACACAATTACAATATCACATATCAATCCACATTTTCAGTATGTCACCGTGATTCTCCATCACACTATACACTCAGATGCATATGTATGCAAAGTCTCTTGTTATGACATTGTTGTGACTGAGCATTTATATTCACATTTTGGCAAGTAGGAGAGCCTCGGGTATGCACTTCGCCCACTCACTTTAGGGATAGGAGAGCCCTCGGGTATGCACTATTCCTTTTCACAATGATCACAATTTAGGCAAATAGAGAGCCCTCGGGTATGCACTATCGCCGATTTGGCTCTAGGCCATCTCATCGATAATCGAGCTCAAAGCTCAATCAACGTGCTCTAGTCACAACGGTAAATTTTACCGCTCATATCATGCTAGGCATGCGCCACACTTACACGAATACTAGCACATTTATCTCACTTCACTCACTTGTCACAATCGAGCTCTTATTCACAATTATATACACTGATTCTCATTCACATGAATTCACATTTATGTAGATCACACTTGGTACAATCACTAACACTTATCGCATTTAGCTCATTCACTTCACATGTATATCACTCACCTTTACACTTAATTTATACATATTCACAAAGACATATAATCACTTAAAAGTCGAGGAACCAACTAGGTTACTCACCGTAACTTCCGAAGCACGCTCGAAGTCCCAGCAATATCCGTGGTCCGACGATCCAACGGAGCCTCTAAAACAATCAAACAATTTCTCATCACTAGGTGCTCAATTAAAGATATTCAATAATGCACATGTCTTTAATTCAAACTTGTATGATGCATGTTCATGATTCTACCTAAGACTAAACCCAATTCGCTATCGCCACTTTACAACCAAAATTCACTATTCACTAGGTCAATAGCATTCCCTTTAATTCAATTTCACTCACTCAAACTCTAATCATACTCCGCTAGTTACAACGTAACTCTTTGGTTACATTAAACTATAATGGACTCTCTTTCGATACTTGCAATCCCGTAAATCAAAATTCAAACTCTCAATCTTTATCACAATGATAGACCTCTTTCTCTAGTTCATAACGAATCAAGTATCACCTTAATTGGAATACCATAGACCAAGATATCATCACATCAACGAAACATGTTCAGTAAAACATCTAGTTCATGTTCCCTCCACCAATACCCTTACTTTGACTCACTTAATCATTTCCAATTTAATACTAAAACCCATAAATTGTTTGTGGAGAGATTAAGAAATGTGTTAGGAATCCAATGCTTCAAGAATCAGGTCATTTGGAGTTCTATAACTCAAGTTATCCTCAAAACACTGATCTATGCACGCATCGTTTTCCTTCCGTCGATTTTTGCTTGGTGGTTTCCGCTTCACTGATTTTTGCTTCACTGATTTTTGCTTCGGTGATTTTCGCTTCACTGATTTTGCTTCACTGGTTTTTCGCTTCAGCTGATTTTGCTTCAGCTGATTTTTGCTTCAACTGATTTTCGCTTCACTGATTTTTGCTTCACTGGTTTTTCCTTGGTGGTTTTCGCTTCACCTGGTTTTCGCTTCACTGATTTTTCCTTCCTTCGATTTTTGCTTCACTGATTTTTTCTCGCCCGAACATGTCCACTTATATAGATCATATCTTTTGACTCCGATATCCAAATTGGACAAACTTGACATCTATCTCATAGAGAAAAGAAAGATCTACAACTTTCAAGAAGGAAATTTTGTCTAAATCTATCGATATCACGTCCATATCGTCTGCTTTTGCTTCAGCTGATTTTCCTTCAACTGATTTTCGCTTCACTGATTTTCCTTTCAACTGGTTTTCGCTTCGAACATGTCCACTTATATAGATCATATCTTTTGACTCCAATATCCAAATTGGACAAACTTGACATCTATCTCATAGAGAAAAGAAAGATCTACAACTTTCAAGAAGGAAATTTTGTCTAAATCTATCGATATCACGTCCATATCGTCTGCTTTTGCTTCAGCTGATTTTCCTTGGTGATTTTCGCTTCACTGATTTTCCTTTCAGACATATCACCGAACACTAAAAGTTTTCTCAACCACTCATTTAACACTATAACAGAAATTATTCCTCCCCAACTACCCAGGATTTATGAACAAACACATGAAATACATCTTTCCATGAAAACGATGAAATCTCTCAACTTTATTTCATAAATCTCTAACAAAGAGGGGTTTCTCTAACACTTACACTGTTGAGAACTCAAACAGATCTTCAAGCTCTAAACTCCACACTAAAAGATCAGCTTATGGATTCTCCTTAGAGTCGACAACACCAAAGGTAGAGAAAGGTTGGTGAAAGAAAGAAAGAACACCAAAGTCCCTTAGAAGATAATTTGGGTAGAAAGCTCTATGTCTCCAGAGAAAAGTTTTGGAAGAAAATGAATAAAGAAGGCTTGGACAAGACTTAACCCATCAGCCCTCAAGGAATAGTGACCACCTACTCCTAGCTAGGTACAAAGTCCAAGTACACATGTCACTTTCTTAATGAATAAACTATAACTTAGTTACTTTTGAACTAACTCCATTTAGTTCTCCCTTCCAATATAACCAAACTATCTCCAACACTTCATTTAATTAATTCTTGCTCCCAACTATAAATATATCTTCCAATACACCATAAATTTACCAGCATATACAAATACAATAATTTCACCGAAATTCATAATCGCAAGATTTCATTAACCCAATTATTTCAACATTTTAAATAACCACAATTCACAAAATCATCTCAATTTCACTTTTCCAAACACAATCACTATCAAATGCCGAACAATCATGAATACATGTCACTATGTATATGCATGTGCAAAATGATCTATCTCTAAAATCGAGGCCACAAAACACTCGATCACAAATTAAGCACTAACAACTCTACACTCATAACACGATGCTCATCGACGCCAGAACGGATGCTACAATTCTCCCTCCTAAAAGAAAATTTCGTCCGAAATTTCATACCGACCGGTCGAGCAGATGAGGGTACCGCCTCCTCACGTGCTCCTCGCCTCCCAAGTTGCCTCCTCTGAAGAATGGTTCTTCCATAGGACTTTCACCAATGGAATCACCCTGCTCCTCAATTGCTTGACCCGCGATCCGATAATCTGTACCGGCTCCTCAATATAACTCATATCACTCGCTATCTCAATCTCTTGAGCCGGAATCACATGCGACGGGTCTGAGCGGTATCTCCGGAGCATACTCACATGAAAAACATCGTGTAACTGGGACATCTCACTAGGCAACGCCAATCTATAGGCTAATGGTCCAATCCTCTCAGTAATCTCATACGGGCCGATATAACGGGGACTCAACTTGCCCTTACGGCCAAACCTCAGAACTCCTCTCCAAGGAGACACTCGAAGGAACACTCTATCACCCACAGCATACTCTATCTCTCGTCGATGCTGATCCACATAACTCTTCTGTCTATCATCCTGAGCCGCCTTAATGCGACTCCTAATCACTCTCATGTTATCCATCAGATCCGGATCAGCTCGGGGCCCTCAAGCATCCTCACACCCTCTTCATCCCAGTAAAGAGGTGATCTGCACGGCCTGCCATACAAGGCCTCATACGGTGCCATCCCAATACTGCTCTGGTATCTGGTACTGATTATTGTACGCAAACTCAATCAGAGCCAAGTATTGATCCCAAGCACCTTTGAACTCTAATACACAAGCTCTCAAAGATATCCTCAGCAGTCTTGATAGTCCTCTCACTCGCCCATCATGTTCGAGGATGAAACGTCAGATTAAAGTTCACCTCGAACCCAATACGATCGCAGCTCCTCCGTAACCTCAAGTAAATCTAGGATCCCGATCGACACTATAGACTTTGGGACCCCATGCAGTCAAGACAATCTCATCACATACTTCTGAGCCAATTGATCGAGAGTATTGTTCTCTCAAGACTGGCAAGAAATGAGCCGACTTGGTCAATCGGTCCACTATGACCCAGATCGCATCATCTTGCCTCGGCCCTCAGCAACCCCATAATAAAATCCATAGTGATTCGCCCCACTTCCACTCCGGAATGGGCAACGAATGCAACTTACCCATCGGGGCTCGGTGCTCACCTTAACTCGCGGCACGCCAAACATCGAGAAACAAACTCGCCACTTGTCTCTTCATACCGCCACCAAAATGCAACTTGAGAGTATTATACATCTTGGTGACTCTGGGGTGCATCGCATAAGCGACTCACGCGCGCCTCTAAAATCTCTTGTCTCACCACCCACATTAGGCACACACAATCTCGACCCATCCAAAGAGTCCCATCTTCAACTCAAATTCAGCAATCAACCCCGCTCGACTCTATCCATCAATCTCACTAACACGGGTCCCGATCCCGAATCGCCGGATCCGATCCCGCAACATCGGTCTCAATCTCGGAGTAGTGCCAAGGCTCCATCCCGAGCCAAATCCATCCGCACATTAAGTGCTCTCAACTGAACTAGCACGGCAACCTCGACACCAATCTGAGCTACACTACCATGCGATCTCCTACTCAAGGCATCGGCCACCACATTGGCCTTCCCCGGTGGTACTCAATAGGCAATCAGAATCCTTCAACAACTCAGTCCATCTCCTCTCGCCTCGATTCAACTCGTTGACTCAACAGATACCTCAAGCTTTATGATCCGTGAAGATCCGAACATCTCCCATACAAGTAATGTCTCCAGATCTTCGTGGCAAACACAATCGCAGCCAACTCTAAATCATGACTTTGGTAATTCCTCTCATGAGACCTCAACTGCCTCGAGGCATACGCTTATCACTCTACCATGCCGATCAAGACACAACCCAAACCCCGCTGCGACGCATCATTGAATACCACATATCCTCCGGACACGATGGCAACGCCAACACATCGTGCCAGAAGTCAAACGCCGCTGAGCTCCTCAAAGCTCCTCGACACTCATCCGCCCATCGAAACCACACTCTTCCTCGAAGTTTCGCAAAGGGCCGAGATCACCGAGAACCCTCGACAAACCTCCGTAATATCCTACTAGTCCGAGGAAACTCCTCAACTCGACACGCCTCGGAACCTCCCAACTCAGCCGCCTCAATCTTGTGAGGATCCACTGATACCCTCACCGACACTATATGTCCTAGAACACCACCTCATCAAGCCGTAATTCACATTTCGCAAATTTGGCATACAACCGCCTCTCTCTCATATCTGCAATACGGTCCCTCGATGCTCGCATGCTCTCTCTCGACCTCGAATACACTAGATATCGTCAATAAACACAATCACAAACCGATCAAGGTAGGCTGAAAGACCTTATTCATCAAGGCCATGAAGGCTGCTTGGGGCATTAGTCAATCCAAACGGTATCACTAAGAACTCGAAATGCCCATACCTACTCCTGAACGCACTCTTAGGCACATCGGCCTCCGCTATCCTCAACTGATAATACCCTGATTTCAAGTCTAACTTAGTAAACACTCGAGTTCCTCTGAATCGATCAAATAAATCATCGATCCTAGGCAGTGGGTACTTATTCTTGACAGTAACCCGATTAAGCTGCCTATAATCGATACACAACCTCAATGTCCCATTTTTCTTCTTCACAAACAACACTGGAGCTCCCCAAGGTGAAACACTGGGTCTAATGAACCCCTTATCTAATAACTCCTGCAACTGAGCCTTAAGCTCCCTCGGCCCACCGGTGCCATCCTATATGGAGGAGCAGATATAGAGCGGTACTGAACGAGGTCTATCCTAAACTCGCCTCCGATCCGCGCAAACCCAGAACTCATCGGGAACACATCCGAAACTCCCCGATCACGAGGACATCCTCTAATCTCGCCAACTCTAGAATCGATCACATGGGCCAAATAGGCCTCACATCCTCTCTCGCATCAATCTCGTGGCACTCATAAAAGAAATCATCCTATGGCATCGCCGACTAATACCTCAAAAATGCTCTCTACCGACCAGAGATTCCAACACAACCTCCTTGGTATAACAATCCATCACAACTATATAGGCGAGTAGCCACCCATACCTAGGATCACATCAATCTCTCAAGGATAGCACTATGAGATCCGCACTCAACTCTGCTCGATCAATCACTATCACACATCCCCATGCACCTCTCCCAACATCGTCAGACTACCAGAGGTGTACTCACCTCTAGCCCACACCGCAATCTCTCTTTATCACAATGTAATCTACATGCCACATGCGGTGCAATAAATGAATGAGTGGATCCAGATCCATCAATGCATATGCTTCAAAACCGTAAATTAGAAGCATACCAAGAACAACATCTGAGACTCTCGAGCCTCCCTGCCGAGTCATAAGATAGACTCGGCTGGGACCGCCACCGCTTCTGTCCCTCGATCTCACCATCGATCCTCCGCCGGCCTCGGCCTCAACCTCGATCCACCTCCACGGCTCACTGCACCGTGGTCACACCGCCAGATCTACCGTCATAGCAGATCGGGCCTCCACAAAGTGAAAGGACACTTTGAGCCGGTGGTCCATTGAACCACACTGAGACAAGCTCCAGAGCCTCCAAAGACTCTCCACTATGCCTCCTCTCGCAGAACTCACACAATGGGATACTCGTCCCGAGCCTCTAGCACCACTACGGCCGCCATCTGAAACCAGACCGAGAAAATCGCCTCTCCTTCATCTCGCCTCGCCTCGCCAGACGACTGAAGTCCCGGCTTGGCTTACTAGATCCTCTACTCACTACCCCGACTACCACTCGGTCTTTTGCCATCTGGGGCCCCGACCAGACTCACTGCCTCGTCTCGAAGTCGCCAACTCTCACCGCAATGCCTCAATCAATAAAGGAATCCATATCCGCTCGCTAGCCGGAACGGATCTCAAAATTGAGTCCACCTCAAACTTCTTGCATCTGCTGACTGGCGACCACGGAAGAGGCATATCCCACTAACTCATTAAATCGAACCTCATAATCGCCATCGACATCCGCCTCGCCTCATTTCAAGAAATTCCTGCATCTTCATCTCTAGATAATCCTTGGGCATGAAATTATCTCTCAATGCCCGCAGAAATCATCCCAAGTCAATAACAGGCCTCGAAGAACCGCTCAAAGCAGTCTTCCACCAACGGTAAGCCGGACCTCAAGCAATGACATCAGATAGTCAAACGCTCTCCGCATCACAACTCATCCGATCCAGACTCTCTCGGCCCTCTAACCATCCTCGGCCTCCGCAGGGTCAGATCGCCATAGAAGTCAACCGCCCTTGCGCAATTTATCGAACCTCCGCCTCCGCCTCACGGAACTCTGGAGGCAACTCATCGAATGAGGCATAGGGACTCTCTACTAGCTCCCACGGATCCTAGGTCATTTGGTTGATCCACTTGATCTCAAGAACGGATGACCTACAACACATAAGAATTCGATCAATTACCGCTTTTTTTTTTGACCAAATTCAGGCCTAAAACACACTATGCCCAAAGATGCCAAACCATGCTCGATACCACCTATGTAGCGCCTCACCGCGAGGTACACATTGGGACGCCTGTGGGTCGCTCCGACGATATCCCACGATAAGGAAGTGCTATTACGAAAACAATCTCTAAACACTGTGATGGCATCAATACACTAAATTCCACAATATGAAAATCACCAAATTTAAAACCATAATAATCATTCATTTATAACATCAATCCCAAAATATAGACCGCCTATCGGTTCCTACAAAGCTAAATACATCTCAAAAGGAAACCGATACAAACGTCTATACTAAGTCATCCCAAAACAATGTTCCTAAAAGAAGTCACCCAAATTGACCGACCTATGATCCATCACGCCTCGATCACGAACACTCACCGCAGTAAACGCTCTATCCCGGAGCTAGAGTCCCACCGACGCCGTCTCGAAAATATATTGCAATGTTGGGTGAGTTTGCGAACTCAATGAGAAACCATCATTGATGGTTCATCCAACACATGCATATACATATACTATATCTCAAATTACACTTTAACGCTTTATAAACACTATTCACAATTTACACATTATATTATATCACACGCAATATCACAATGCGCACTTTACACCGCCACATAATTCTCACATTACACTTCACAATTTACACAATTACAATATCACATATCAATCCACATTTTCAGATGTCACTCGATTCTCCATCACACTATACACTCAGATGCATATGTATGCAAAGTCTCTTGTTATGACATTGTTGTGGTGAGCATTTATATTCACATTTTGGCAAGTAGGAGAGCCCTCGGGGTATGCACCATCGCCCACTCACTTTAGGGATAGGAGAGCCCTCCGGGTATGCACTATTCCTTTTCACAATGATCACAATTTAGGCAAATAGAGAGCCCTCTGGTATGCACACTCGCCGATTTGGCTCTAGGCCCTCTCACCGATAATCGAGCTCAAAGCTCAATCACTGTGCTCTAGTCACAACGGTAAATTTTACCGCTCATATCATGCTAGGCATGCGCCACACTTACACAAATACTAGCACATTTATCTCACTTCACTCACTTGTCACAATCGAGCTCTTATTCACAATTATATACACCGATTCTCATTCACATGAATTCACATTTATGTAGATCACACTTGGTACAATCACTAACACTTATCGCATTTAGCTCATTCACTTCACATGTATATCACTCACCTTTACACTTAATTTATACATATTCACAAAGACATATAATCACTTAAAAGTCGAGGAACCAATTAGGTTACTCACCTGTAACTTCCGAGCTACCGCTTGAAGTCCCAGCAATATCCGTGGTCCGACGATCCAACGGAGCCTCTAAAACAATCAAACAATTTCTCATCACTAGGTGCTCAATTAAAGATATTCAATAATGCACATGTCTTTAATTCAAACTTGTATGATGCATGTTCATGATTCTACCAAGACTAAACCCAATTCGTTATCGCCACTTTACAACCAAAATTCACTATTCACTAGGTCAATAGCATTCCCTTTAATTCAATTTCACTCACTCAAACTCTAATCATACTCCGCTAGTTACAACGTAACTCTTTGGTTACATTAAACTATAATGGACTCTCTTCGATACTTGCAATCCCGTAAATCAAAATTCAAACTCTCAATCTTTATCACAATGATAGACCTCTTTCTCTAGTTCATAACGAATCAAGTATCACCTTAATTGGAATACCATAGACCAAGATATCATCACATCATCGAAACATGTTTAGTAAAACATCTAGTTCATGTTCCTCCACCAATACCCTTACTTTGACTCACTTAATCATTTCCAATTTAATACTAAAACCCATAAATTATTTGTGGAGAGATTAAGAAATGTGTTAGGAATCCAATGCTTCAAGAATCAGGTCATTTGGAGTTCTATAACTCAAGTTATCCTCAAACACGATCTATGCATGCATTGTTTTCCTTCCTTAGTCGATTTTTGCTTCAAATTGGTTTCCGCTTCACTGATTTTGCTTCAAATTGATTTTTGCTTGGTGATTTTCGCTTCAATTGATTTTTGCTTCATTGGTTTTTTGCTTCAGCTGATTTTTGCTTCAGCTGATTTTTGCTTCACTGATTTTCGCTTCACTGATTTTTGCTTCAAATTGGTTTTTCCTTCATTGGTTTTCGCTTCATTTGGTTTTCGCTTCACTGATTTTTCCTTCCTTCGATTTTTGCTTCACTGATTTTTTTTCGCCGAACATGTCCACTTATATAGATCATATCTTTTGACTCCGATATCCAAATTGGACAAACTTGACATCTATCTCATAGAGAAAAGAAAGATCTACAACTTTCAAGAAGGAAATTTTGTCTAAATCTATCGATATCACGTCCATATCGTCTGCTTTTGCTTCAGCTGATTTTCCTTCAATTGATTTTCGCTTCACTGATTTTCCTTTCACTGGTTTTCGCTTCGAACATGTCCACTTATATAGATCATATCTTTTGACTCAATATCCAAATTGGACAAACTTGACATCTATCTCATAGAGAAAAGAAAGATCTACAACTTTCAAGAAGGAAATTTTGTCTAAATCTATCGATATCACATCCATATAAATGCTTTTGCTTCAGCTGATTTTCGCTTCAGCTGATTTTCCTTTCCAGGACATATCACCGAACACTAAAAGTTTTCTCAACCACTCATTTAACACTATAACAGAATTTATTCCTCCCCAACTACCCAGGATTTATGAACAAACACATGAAATACATCTTTCCATGAAAACGACAGAAATCTCTCAACTTTATTTCATAAATCTCTAACAGCAAGGGGGTTTCTCTAACACTTACCTGTTGAGAACTCAAACAGATCTTCAAGCTCTAAACTCCACACGAAAAGATCAGCTTATGGATTCTCCTTAGAGTCGACAACACCAAAGGTAGAGAAAGGTTGGTGAAAGAAAGAAAGAACACCAAAGTCCCTTAGAAGATAATTTGGGTAGAAAGCTCTATGTCTCCAGAGAAAAGTTTTGGAAGAAAATGAATAAAGAAGGCTTGGACAAGACTTAACCCATCAGCCCTCAAGGAATAGTGACCACCTACTCCTAGCTAGGTACAAAGTCCAAGTACACATGTCACTTTCTTAATGAATAAACTATAACTTAGTTACTTTTGAACTAACTCCATTTAGTTCTCCCCTTTCCAATATAACCAAACTATCTCCAACACTTCATTTAATTAATTCTTGCTCCCAACTATAAATATATCTTCCAATACACCATAAATTTACCAGCATATACAAATACAATAATTTCACCGAAATTCATAATCGCAAGATTTCATTAACCCAATTATTTCAACATTTTAAATAATCACAATTCACAAAATCATCTCAATTTCACTTTTCCAAACACAATCACTATCAAATGCCGGAACAATCATGAATACATGTCACTATGTATATGCATGTGCAAAATGATCTATCTCTCTAAAATCAGAGGCCACAAAACACTCGATCACAAATTAAGCACTAACAACTCTACACTCATAACACGATGCTCATCGCATCGGTAACGGGATGCTACATGACTAAATTTCTCTGTTTAGCCTTCCCTGGCAAGGCTTAAAAGCTGCCACGAAGAAACAGAAGTATGACAAAATTTGTGAGAAGAAATTATCAACTCCAATTGAGGTTTGATTCTAGTTCCTTCAAGTCTTAATTAAAAGCTAAGTTAATCGAGGTTTGATTCTAGTAATGCAAGTATTAATTAAAAGCCAAGTTAATTAAGGTTTGATTCTGGTTCTAAAAGTATTATTTGAAAGCCAAGTTACAATTTTGTCACATAATTCCTTTGTAGGTTCTGTGCAAAAGTCATCTAGTGGAGTTTGCTTCTTACCTTCATTATTGCCATTCACTTACATTTGATCAGCGACCTGATTATGGATTTTTCAAGCGTCTGTTCCGGGACTTGCTCGCTCGTGAAGGTATTGATGAATTTGAGCTATGAATAGCATATTAGGGTGAAGAATTTTTTTTTCCTACTGAAATTAATTCTGTGGTATTTTGACATAATTCTCAATAATCTCAACAATTTCATTATTTAGTTTAGATGAATTAGCTCGTGTCAGTTCAATGCCTTCTCTGTTCTATCAAAGTTGATGGATTGGCTTGATTAGCCATGAAGTTCAAGGAAGAGATATATTGACCCCATTAAACAAAGAATTGAAAGAAAGACCTATTAACGAGAGAGGAAGAGGAGTTATCAGATACACAGATTCGAGTACAATGAAAGACACAGAGGAAGAGGAGTTATCAGATACACAGATTCTGTTAGTAACTCCCGACTTCTATCTTCTTACACTTCCATTTTATTCTCTTAATGTTGAATGTATGTGGCTTAAAGTTCAATTGCTCGATGAAGCAATTTATTTTTATTTTGAATTTGAGGATGAACAAACTTATCAGAAGTTGAAGCCTTGTATTTTCTTATTACAGTCAATTCCTGGACCAAGTAGTAGTCATGCAGTGCATAAAGAGATGGAGAATCCCCAAGGTTAGAAATTGCGTTTTGTTCTCTGCAGATGTTCATGATTGAGTGTCTTCTTTTCCTGTTGTTAATTCTTAGTTCAATATGAACTTTCAAGTCCAGTGCTTAGACTACTCAGTTTTAAAAATTTTGAAAGTTATCAACTCTCCTGTTTCTTATTAATTGAGAAACTGTATTGTTCAGTAAATTTGTGATTGATGTATTGTATCAGGATAGGTAAAATGTCCATTTAAATTAAGGTTATGTTGGTTATCATTTTTGTGGTCATATACTGATCACACATCCAAGGGCAGTGTTTTATTGAAGCATATTCGACAAATATCCAGTACTTATTAGAGTGAAAATTTAGTGATTTGAAATGACAACCTATTCAAGTGACCCTCATGAGACATCATTCTCAATTTAGTGAGTAGGAGTGATCATCGATCAAGGCCCTAGAATAAATGAGTATGAGATTTAATAATATGTTATGAAAATTCTCCAGTTATGTGTGTTCTTGGAGATCCTGCAAAATGATTCTACAGGTTGCCAAGCTGCATAGATGCTTCTATCTGTAAAATTTTGAACGCTTAGCTTATATGTGTTTGATATTTGTTTCTTGCAACTCAACAGGGCATTGTTCAACCACCTTAAAGTTTACAAAGGCCTAGATCATCCGCATGAGGCTCAAAACCCGTAATTTTCTTGGATTTAATGGCATTGATATGATCAGCAATGCATATGGTATTTTCATATTCTTATTCCTCTCTCTCTCAGCCTTAATACTTCAGCAACAAAGAATTAAAAGTAACCATTTTCTGTTTTTTCCTCCTTTGTGCATTTAGGCCTGGCAGTGATCACACTAATGCTCATCACAACACTCTTGATGTTTTTGATCGTTAGCACCTTCTGGAAGCAAAGCGTCTTGATAGCATTACTATTTGTATTGAGTTTTGGATTAGTCGAGTTGGCCAACGGAGGGAGAAGGGTCTATTCTTAAGTTGAAAACAACTTTGGCCATACAATTATATATAATTGGATTTGTATGTCGCCAGGTCTTTTAATGAAATATTCTCCTATTTTTAAAAAAGTAAATATTCTACTTCTTGTTTTTAAATTAATTTATTTATTTTTGCCCTTTTCGCTTGTTCTATTCAAAGAAAATAACAATAACATTAAAATATAAAAATTTGTATTTTAAAAATAATTATTAAATTAAAATAATTTTCAAAAGTGGAAAAATAATGGAATGTTTAAAATTAATAATATATTAAAAATTGAAGAATTATTAATTAAATAAAATTCATAAATAATATTGAATAGATATTAAACAAATAAGATTTAAAAATTTGTTATTTAAAAATTATTAAAATTGAAATTTTATTAAATTTAAATTATTTTAAAAATAAAAATTAATAATTAAAAACGTCACGAAACACTTTCATGACGTTTTTAAAAACGTCATGACGACTTTCCATGACGTTTTCACGACTTTTTTTATGAAACGTCGCGGAAAGTCAAAATGTAACTTTCCGTGACGTTTTCTAAAAACGTCACAGAAAGACCAATCTTCTTGTGACGTTTTTCAAAACGTCGCAAAATGTCAATATTTTTTGTGACGTTTTACAAAAAACGTCGCAGAAACCTTTTGCCTACACCACATTTCACGACGTCTTTTGTGACATTTTTTAAAACGTCGTGAAATGTATTCTGCGACGTTTTTTGAGATTTTGTGACGTTTTTAAAACGTCGCTAATTGTCCTATTTTCTTGTAGTGCAAGTTGGTGGCTTATATAGACTAAAAGAACACCCCAATAAGCTCTTCTGTCAATTCTGAATAAAATAGAAAGGAGCTAACAATATGCTAGTCCGGCTCTTCCACTCAACCTATATTTTTTAAAATGCAGCCTTTTAGTTCGTATAACCGACACTGCCTCTGAATGAACATTGATGACATCTTGATCTTATGAACAAATGACTTGTTATTTTCTTGTGCCTGCAAGTGCCATGACATACTTGGACGCTGATGACCCCTAATGTTGATTTGGTATGAAGCTTCAATAAGGCATATAACATGTTGATGTGTAATCTTGGCTGGAAGGTAAGGTACTTGATCGTTCAATAACTAATTTCCCACTTTCATGGTGTGATAAGCATATGCAACTTCCTCAAAGAAGCAGGCCATTCCAAAGTTGTATTAAGTGGTAGGCCAAGTTGATGAGAAACATTGAAGAAAAGAAAGCTGAAAATTTTCTCAATCTTATTGTTAGTTGGGAGGCAAAGCCATGTGATTGCTTTTGACAGATGAGACCCCATTTTGGAAGGTTATTCGTTCCAGCGAAGATTTTGAAACGAAGCTTTTGCCTTGTATATATTTCATCTCTTGTTTGACAACAGCGACCAACTCGCTCGCGAAGCTCTTTCCTTTCTGAAGTCACAGAAGCGCATTTGAATCAAACTACTACAATAATTAGACATGAGCTTTCGCCTTCCCAGGATTACTCACTCAAAGCAAATACTCAAGAGGATCCTCTTTTCTCAGCAGATTAATGACGTGCCTAAAGGCCACTTAGCTGTTTACGTGGGGGAAAGTCAAAAGAAGAGGTTTACTATACCGATTTCTTACCCGAAGCATCCATCATTCCAGATCTTACTAAGTCAAGTTGAAGAAGAGTTTTCATCTCATGGGTGGTCTCGCAATCCCATGCATGTTTAGACGTTTTAACTGCAATGAACTAATTAACTAAGAATATACCATTTTTGGAATATCTAAAAGGGTAAATATATATTTGCGCTCTTAATAGTCAGAACAATGTGATGCTCTTATAAACCAAAATCAAATTGGAAGACAAATATTTTCTCTTATGGTTGTGTCTCTGCTCTTCGTAGTCACGATCTATATTTTGTGCGTTCATATGGTAGTTTTTTATGCTGCTCTCCAGTTTTATGCAGACAAAACTGTCAGGTGAAATCGGTAATAATGAATTGCTTCCAATGTAAAAGCACTTAGAACAAAGTGCCTGATCCCCTGCAAAATCTGTATTGAAATAGGATTGTTTTCTCCAACTTCGTAAAAAGTTATTTATTTCTCCGTTACTATACCATTATGCTTGAAAGTTCAAATCAAGTTTAATGATGAGCTTTTGAAATATTCTGTTTATTTGGTATCGCTTAATCTTGCGGTGTGCATTATTCACGAATCTGGATATTGATTCTTTCCTCTAAACACTTTATGCACTAGGAGGTAGATAAGTTAATGGAGTATTTGATACTAGGGGCGCCCTCCTCTTCTCATTGTCTCTCTGGTGCAAAAAATGGAAGGTGACAATTTATTCGGATGAAACAAGCAAGTGATGTGATAAGGACTTTAGGAGAGCCAGACCCCAAAAGTTAGCTTATGAGGGTGGAGAGCCCAAAGTCCTTATAAATCCCATATCAACTTTGTATTTAATCAACATGGGATTCAAGTCTCATATCTTGCAATTAGATCAAATCGTAACATTCGTCCCCCCATAAGGATCAATGTCCTCATTGGTTACAGCCATGTTGGTCACGGCTGACACTTTTCAGGTCACCACTCTGAGGTCCTTGTTGGTCACGGCTGGCACTTTTAGGCCACCACTCCAAGATCAGCTCTGATACCAATGATAGGTCCTAGTCAAAGCCAAGAACAATATTCTGCTTACGGTGAGAATAAACCACAAAAGTGTTTGATTGAAATAGCTTCCCCCTTTCTACTGCACAACTCTTGAATTTAAATACAAATGAAGTAACTAACTCTTCCTAAACTTACTGCCATATTTACTTGAAACTAACAACGTGGAAGTCTAACCACTGCACGACTAAAGTAATGGGCACTTATTCAAAGTAAAATAACTAACAGATTTGACTAATTCCTAGTAACATCGGAAGAAAATCTCCATGCAATCAGTCCATAAATCTTGGATTCTTCATGGGCACACCATTTGAACTTCGTGGCTTAACATTACCACCTCCTTCGACAGTAACCTTGTCCTCAAGGTTGAGGTTGAGGAAATTAGCCTACGAGTGCATGGAATGAAATCTCCGGTTGTCATATCGTTGAGTTGTTTGGCTCTTCTGTATCTAAGCCTTCATCGCTGCATTCTAGTACTAGGATTTGAGGTCCCCTACAATGATGTCCTGAGGAAAATTTATCATCACAGTTAAAGCACAATCCTTGGGCTCTTCACGTCTGCATTTCGTCCCAAGTAAGTCGCTTTGTAGGTGACGCAGCTTTAAACTTTGTTAAAGATGATTCTACAGTAAATCGGTCGATAGGTTGTAGAAGTTGGCGGTGACGATTCAGCTGCTCATCCCGCATCGGAGCAAGGTTAATGGCATCTTTTAGTGATTTTGGTTTGAACATCCTAATGGCATCAGCAATGTCAGGCTTTAGGCCCCCCATGAACGTGCCCACCAAAGCCTTTTGTGTCCATCCTTGCACTCTATTACCTAACCGCTCAAACTCCCTTTGATAGTCTCGTAACGAACCGATTTGCCTAATTTTTGACAAGGCTTCATCGAAGTTCTCACAGTCAGTAGGAACAAAGCGTGCCCAAAGCTCGTCATGAAAAATCTACCATGTTACCATCTTGTTTTCTTCCTTATAAGACCTCTGCAACCATTGCCACCATTGATTTGCTTCCCCTTCCAAATGAAAACTAGATAGAGCCACTCTCTGTGATTCTGCAGTCACTTGATACTCAAAAAATTGTCCCACTTTGGTGAACCATTCTGTCGGATCATCACCTGAAAATCGAGGAAATTCCAGCTTAGCTAATTTAGAAAAGAACTGTGATCGGTTACCTTCATGTTGGCTGTAGAAATCATTTTTGAGCTGTGGTGGTTGTTGGGACCCGATCCGGGAACCGGATCTCAACCGGAAAAGCGGAATCAATCGGAAGCGAAACAAAGACTTATCGAAGTCAAAAGCGAATGGGCTCGAAGTGAAAGCAAATATAGCGAAGCGAAATGAATACAGATTGACGGCGGAACGAAAATTCGATCGGAAATCAAACGAAACATAAACAAAGCAGAAAGCAAAAGCGAATGAATCGAAGCAAATCGAATACAAATCGAATTATCAAATGAAAATCATGCGAAACAGATACGGATCGAAAGCGGATCCGACATCCGGGACATAGAATAGAGAAACACATTCGCGTTGGAAACCTAAAACTAATCTAATACAAAAATCCGGTATAATTTTTTTTTCTTTTTCTTTTCTTTTCTTTTTCCTTATTCCTTTTCTTTTTCATTCTTATTCACCTTATTCCATCACATACAAAATCATCCATATACAAATGTTAATACTTAATCATATGCTTGGATACTCATACAAAACTCAATACTTGATCATATTCTTATAAATCCATACAAATCTCCAAATTACATTTTTATCCCAAATTTTATCAAAAATTCGGCAGCATAACGGCTGCATTTATTCTAACCCAAACCTACAAAGTATCGAAATCACACTTCTATAATCCCCAATCAATCACACAATCAATCAAAATCCACCAGACCCTCCGTCCGGAATCTCAGCATAAACAAACGCAAACCTATTTCTAAAACACTTTAATAATTCACAATCAATCAAATTCATCTAAACACAATCCAAACCATAACTTAATCCAATACATATGTCCAGAATTCATAATACATTCCCAAAATGGATACACAATACACTTTAATGGCATTGCAAGCCATTTACAAAACTTGTCCAAAAATCTCAAGTACACAATTTACAAATGAATAAAACGAACAGACAACTTGAATTTCTTTCATCCGATCTCACCGTCGAAACACGGAGATGGGGATGAAAGGGGGTGAGCTACACACTCGATGAATAACACATTTATAAATTGAAAATAAGCGAAATTATTTTCATAAACTTTTGCCAAAAGGCTTATTTTTCAAACTTTACAACCTTTCAAACATTTTCCTCAAACATTTCAATATTTTTCAAACTTTTCATAATAAATTTCACTTTTTCATTTCTCAATTTTAAACATGAATGCAGCACACAAAAACAAATCAAAAACACGTAATATATCAAAATGGTCTCGTTCGTCCGAATAGAGCGATCGCACATTTCAAGATAGCGGTCCATGCGACCTTGAGCGAACGTACTACACTTTCTCACATTGTGGTCCAGTGTAGCCGTGAAGGGAGTCCGAAATCGGAGCTTCATGCCACTAGCGGGCAGCCAGGAGAAGGCTATAAACAAGTAGAGACAGTGCACCGACTCACAAGGGACCTAACCAAACTCACTTAATACATAAGCGAAAACAGAAATTCGCATTGCCCGAAGCCACTTTGCAAAACTTTACTTCATCAAACACAACAAACTCACAATTCACATAATTCATACAATTCAATTAATTCAATCAATCAATAATTTCCAACAATTTGCATAATTTATCAATACAGACACAACAAATGCATTTACAGAAATTTCTATCGATTTATCAAATCATTTAAAACAATGAATTTAAGCTTATAATAATTTTTCAGAAAACATTCGGAAGTCATAATTTCAAACATTTACAAAAACAATAATTTATCAAAAATCTAAATTTTTTCTTTCTTTTATTTTCGAAAATTCGTATTGAGCTTATAGATCAAAATATAAATATGCTACCCACCTCGAATTAATGTCAGAAACTTGTTCCAAGCTCCAATTTGACCATTTCTTCTTTCTTCCTCCCAATTTAAAATAACATAAGCCGTAATCATCCAAATTCAACATTATAATTTGCATAATCCTCAAAATTAAACATAGGAAATTCATAATCATCATATTTCCAAGCTATCTAAATCATAATTGTCAAACGCCTTAATTTCCAAAATTTGACCTAAATCAATTCATTTAAATTCAATATCATAAATTCCATAATCTTCAAAAATTGATATCATAATTCACCAATCCATCATATTCTCCATAATTCAAAACCAATAATTTCCAAAAACCTCAAACACAAAATTTAACATAAAACTAAGTCACACTTTACCAAAATTAATTCACTTAATCATGAAATCTTCCAAAATAAATCATGGAAATCACCAACCCATATCCTTGTACATGTTTGTAAACCAATAATTTACTAAAAA
Source organism: Erythroxylum novogranatense (assembly GCA_029891385.1). Lineage (NCBI taxonomy): Eukaryota > Viridiplantae > Streptophyta > Magnoliopsida > Malpighiales > Erythroxylaceae > Erythroxylum > Erythroxylum novogranatense. The sequence continues at coordinate 45,206,138 of CM057224.1, read as the reverse complement.
CTTAAAACTTAAAAAATTTCTTACCTCTTTCTCCCTTCATTTTCAGATTTTTGCAAAGCCCAAGGGAAGTTTTCCTCATTTTCCATCTTTTCTCTTTAAAAACAACTTGAAATCATCCTTAAAAGCTAGTAAAATTTCGAACTCCACCCTTTCCTCTCTTTTCTCCTTCTTCTTCTTCATGGCCGATGGCTTCTTCTCACTTTCTCCTCTCATTTGTTCTTTTTACTTTCCTCTATATCGTGCCCTTCCTTATATAAAACGATAGCTACTTCTTAACTTATAACCTATAATAAAACTACAACGTTTCATGCTCTTCTTATTTCCCTTGCAAATTTGTGTGGCTCTCATTCATCCACACAACTATGCTTCCTTTCTTCTTATTTTTATTCATTTTCTCCTAAGGTATCGTGCTTTTCTTCTCCAAATGACAGCCACCTCTTTTGTCTTATTGACATGTCATCAAATGAGGGTCAAAAGACTCTTTTGTCCCTCTCTTTAAATGGACTTTCCAAAATGCCCCTAACATCATGCTTACTTGCGGATCTGATTCGCACTATCAATTTGAAGGAATTTGTCAAAACTTCCTTCTAGAGAAATGTTCCTCTATGTCTTAATTTCATAATTCCACAAGAATCATCCAATTCGGAGCACTATGTCAAAAGTTATGCTCAAAACATTTCAGATATGTCCATATTCTAACACATTTTCCATGTACGATTATTTCCATCCAAAATTGACATTCTTAATCACAAAATTGAAATTCGAGGTCTTCATAAAATTTGTAGTTCTATGTCTCTAATTTAATTCAAAACAAAAATCACATCATTTCGATTTCCAGGGCAAAAGTTATGCTCAAAATACTTTCACATGTTCCTAACCAAAAAACTGCACACTAATCCGAACTTCCATTCATAAATTAAAAATCTTTGGAGCAAAATTGAACTTTACTTTCTTCATATAACTTGTAGCCCCATCTCCTAAATTTATTTTGACTCAAGAATCACTTCAATCGGATCTCTACAGATCCCGAATTTCTTAAAATACTGAACTATGTTTGAAAAATTTTCCGATTCACTTTGATTAATTTAATCAACCTCAATTTAATCTCAACAATTCATTGTCTTAGGAATCCAACGCTTCAAGAATCAACTCAATCGGATATCAAACGAAAAAGTTATAAGCAAAAGAGCGAGAGGAGGACATTTAGCGATTAGGCGTGGGCACGTCTAAGAAACTTAAAGACTAAGCGTGGCCACGTCTAAGAATAAAATATAGATCTGCAGGAAACTTTCAAAATTTTCAAATCATATCTTTTTCTCCCGAACTCCAAAATTAACAAATTTGGTATCACTAGAAAGCTTAAAGGACTTTCTACAACTTCTATGTAGAACTCCACAACTAATTCAGTCTCTAATGTGGTCAATTTTCTAATCAAAGATCCTGTCCAAAAGAATATGCCCTAACTCATAACTCAACTTTGAAAAATTCTATCTTTCAACTTCAAAGTCCAAACATATCATATTTTATATCAATGCGAAGATCGGAAAGTCACCTACAACTTTCATGATCAATTTGACCTCTACGGAAGTCAATTTTCCATTCAAACGTTCTATCATCTATTAATCATGCTAAAAACTATAACAGAAACTTGTAAAAATCATAACTTATTATTCCTTGATCGAAAAATTCTATACTTTATATCAAAATAAAGATCAAATCAAACTCTTGAAATTTTATGAAGCACTTAAAGGCTAATTCCACCTCTAACTAGGTTAATTTCTCAGTCAAAGATTTAGCCATACTTAAGTCAACCCATAACACACCTAAAGTTTGACTGACCATAACTTTCACTCCCGATATCAAAAAATTGCAAACTTTATGTCAACAGAAAGCTCTCAACATAATCTACAAGTTTCCAGAAGACCATTTTTTCAAATTTTGCCTAAATCAAAAGTCAACTCTCAAAGGCCAAAAAGTCAAACTTTTCATATTTTCATATTTTCACACTTTTTCTCTTTATTTCTTGATTTTCAACTTAATTTTCAATTTCTCATCCACTTAAACTTGTATAATCCATACAAATCTATTCAAATTTCAAAATCATCAAACTCCATCAATTCTTTTTCTCATCAATTTTTCTTAAAACATAATCACATCTATTACAAACTTCATATACAAACTTACTTATTTCATTTTTTTTATATTTCTAAAATTCACTTAAAGATTGGGGTCCAAGCAGGAGATTCCAAAATATTGCTTGAAGACGCTGCAGTGTGATTGGCGGTAAGCAACGCGGTCATCTTATTGATTGCATCTTCCAAGTGGTGCAACTTATCGTTAACACCCTTCTCCATGGTACTTAGGTTACTTTGGAGCCCCCCTAAGCCCATTTCTAAGTTTTCAATTCTTTCTTTGTTTGTCGCCATGAAGAGTAGCTCTGATACCAATTGATAAGGACTTTAGGAGAGCCACGCCCCAAAAGCTAGCTTATGAGGATGGAGAGCCCAAAGTCTTTATAAATCCCATATTAACTTTGTATTTAATCAATATGGGATTCAAGTCCCATACCTTGCAATTAGATCAAATCGTAACATGATGGATGTTCTTTGAAGCTGATGTGAGCAGGAGTTAGGATCTTGAGAAGATGGCGAACTCCAAGCCTATTGGAGGAGAGTTTAATGGAATTGAGCCCAAATTAATCCATTTAACTCAAATCCTTGGATCGGATATACTTGTAGCTTGAAGACACGAAGACTTGGGCTATTTAATGTTTCATCACTTAAGCCTAAGAGCCTATCAGACCTATTTATTTAATTTTTGGACTTCGTTTTATTTTGGGCTTCCATGTATTTTAGCCCAACCTTTTATTATTTGACCTAGGTATAAATACTTATGTTTTAGGGTTTTAGAATAGGAGAGGATGTTGTTTTGAGTGCCGATGGCTTTAGAGAAAATATTATTCTCTTGTTCTTGTTACTTTTTGAACCATCTTTCACTTATCAATTGTTTTCTCAATTGTGGCATGTTGATTGTTCGTTTCTTGGTTTTATTTTGATCATTGACATTGCTCGAAACAAGTTTCTAAGAGGTGTCTTAGAAATCAAACCTTGCGTATCCTTTATTTTCTTGTTGATTGTTCGTTTCTTGGTTTTATTTTGATCATCGTGATTGCTCGGAATAAGTTTCCGAGAGGTGTCGTAGAAATCAAACCTTGCGTATTCTTTATTTTCTTGTTATTGTTCGCTTCTTGGTTTTATTTTGATCATCGGGATTGCTCGAAACAAGTTTCTGAGAGGTGTCGTAGAAATCAAACCTTGCGTACCTTTTATTTTCTTGTTTGCTGAATTCCAAATATCTATCCTTTTTGTTTCCTTTAGGTCAAAACCCCATAAGACAAAATACTCATTGAAATCATCATCCTATCGACGTCAATCTTTCCGCAATGCGCGTCAATTTTGGTATCAGAGCCTTGGTTTGGAGGAGGATTCTTATTCGACTCCATCAAAATTCAAGAAACCGTCGCCCATCGCCATCCAATTATCGTCAGATCATTTATTCAGTTTAGTTCGGGAAAAGTCAACAGAAAAAAAGTCGAAAAAAAGTTTTTTTTTGAAAAAAAAATTGACCTGCCAGATTCGAGGACGAATCTTCTTGAGGAGGAAAGGACTGATGTGAGCAAGAGTAAGGATCTTGAGAAGATGACGAACTCCGAGCCTATTGGAGGAGAGTTTAATGAAATTGAGTCCAAATTAATCCATTTAACTCAAATCCTTGGACCGGATATATTTGGAGCTTGAAGACGCGAAAACTTGGGCTATTTAATGTTTCATCACTTAAGCCTAAGAGCCTATCAGACCTATTTATTTAATTTTTGGACTTCATTTTATTTTGAGCTTCCATGTATTTTAGTCCAACCTTTTATTATTTGATCTAGGTATAAATACTTATGTTTTAGGGTTTTAGAATAGGAGAGGATGTTGTTTTGAGTGCCGATGGCTTTAGAAAAAACATTATTCTCTTGTTCTTGTTACTTTTCGAACCATATTTCACTTATCAATTGTTTTCTCAATTGTGGCGTGTTGATTATTCGTTTCTTGGTTTTATTTTAATCATCGAGATTGCTCGGAACAAGTTTCCGAGAGGTGTTGTAGAAATCAAACCTTGCATATCCTTTATTTTCTTGTTGATTGTTCGTTTCTTGGTTTTATTTTGATCATCGGGATTACTCGAAACAAGTTTCCGAGAGGTGTCGTAGAAATCAAACCTTGTGTATCATTTATTTTCTTGTTATTGTTCGTTTCTTGGTTTTATTTTGATCATCGGGATTGCTCGGAACAAGTTTCTGATAGGTGTCGTATAAATCAAACCTTGCGTATCTTTTATTTTCTTGTTTGCTGAATTCCAAATATATCTATCCTTTTTGTTTCCTTTAGGTCAAAACCCCATAAGACAAAATACCCATTAAAATCATCATCTTATCGACATCAATCTTTCCGCAGCCATGCTCTTGTTACACATATCCTCGGTAAGTTTGGTTGTGATGGGGTCAAGTTCGTGTGAACTTCACGAGTTTTGTCTTTCATTAAAAGATACACCTAATGAAAGAAAAGGCTGGAAGTATGCTCCAGCACACATCATATCGATGCTGCTGTCATTCAACGCAATTTTCAGACAACAGCTTACTATTGTTTGACACAGTTAACAATTTTATGGGCTTGCATGTGTTGTGACAGTAATCTGTGCCTTCTGTTTAGTTTTCTTATCACATTCAAGGGACAGCCAGGTCTCAGGACAACGCTTATGTTTTCTTTTTGGAACGCAAGTCTAAAATTTTTAATCTTCAAGATTTCGATCAAATGCAGAGCCATGAAAATTTCACAAGATAAAATTCTTGCTAGACCAACAAAGAAGCATCTAAATCTACGTTGTTGTTCCATTTCATTCTGTTACAAGCCAAAATATCCAACAACTTTCGTAATCATCAATACCTTAGCCTCATATTAGATTAAATGACTTCTGGTAACCCATTAAGGCCTCATCTTTTCTCCAACCATCAGTTTTGGTTTTTTCAACACAAACATGACGAGACCCCTAGACAATAGTCAATCTCAGTGACTTTTGATATAAAGTCCGTCTTGTAATTAGCCCAACCATATCGAGCGAACTTTCTCATCAGGGTCCACTTATCTTCCGGTATTGAAGTTCTTTTCATTACTACTGTAGATACGCACGGTTTCTTGACCATACGGCAGTACTAGCAGCAAGTGATGATGATGGAGACTAATTATGGTAGGACAGACTTCATGTGAAATCAAGTGGAATTGTCTGGCAAGTTAATACATTTATTTGGTTAAAGAAAAAGAAAAGTATTGCACAGATGTGGCATAATAATAGATCGTTCTGTTCGCCACCCATCACATGTGCTGGACAGCAATATATTGTGGTTTTATGAACTTATCATGGAAATCTTGTCATGGTGATAGTGAAGGTGGCATGCATAGCCAATAAACCTTGGAACGGGATATTCTTTGTGCCATAATTCTGTGCAAAGTTTTTTCTAAACAATCTCATCTACACAATTTTCTGAATCTCACGTATTTATATAGATGAGATTGTCTGAAATAAGATTAGCACAGAGGATTTGATCCCATAAACCTTAGCACAAAAAAAAAAGTAATTAATTCCATTAATGAAATTTAGCAAGGACATGGATAGAATAGATTATAGAAGTACCAATAAGTATTGAGTTGATGCAGGCGTCAGGTTGGAGTCTAATGTTCTTAGCATATAACCTTGTTTGGTAAATGACTTATTAGCCTTTTTAATGATGTCAAAAAGATGATAATTATGTTTAGTAATCAGTTGATTGGATTAGTAGATTGAAAATAATTTGTTGATTTTGAAAACGTTATTATGAGGAACTTTTTTTCGACGAATGAGAAATTAAGGGACTAAAAATTGTCACATCCAAAAGTTATTATAAATTAGAGATAGACAGAGATAGAGATAAAGATAAAGATATAGATACAAATATAAATTTAACTTAATTTATACAAAATTTAAAAGTTAATCACTAAATTAAAATTTTAAAATATTTAATATTAATTAAATATTTCAAAAAATTAAAATTTGTTATCTCTAATTATATTACATTAATTACTTTTGTATATATTTGATATTTAGGTCCCTTTTATATCAATATTTAGTATATGATATTATTATCACTTATATATTGTGTTTAATTTAATTCACTTTAATCTAAAATTAATAAGTCAAATTTAAATTAATTATTTTTATCTAAGTTTAAATTTTAAGAGATTAATACAGAAAAATTTTCACAATAATTTTATCTTAATTTAATATATTTAAAAATATAGTTTCAATTTTAAAATTTTAAAATTAAAATTAAAATAACAAAAATTATATTTCCATAAATTATAAATTAAATCAATATCATTTTCACATACTCAATTTCATAGTAAGTTCGTTGGTGCTACATTTGAGGAAAAAGTCCTAGTGTAATCTGACTGTCTCAAGCTTATTTTTAGCGACATTTTAGTGATCTCTAAACTTCTTCAGTTGATCTTTTGTGGTGCAAATCTAAGAGGATCTTGAGAAGTTTTTAATTAAGCTCATTTTTCATTGAGAAATTGTATTGAGAAAGATTTTAGTGTTCTTAAGATTCGATGGAAGATATTATGCAAAATGAAGTTGTTGATTTCTTTTGTACTATCTAAATTAATATTCAGATAAATACAACGATATAAATAGCTAATACTTATGTCTTTTTTAAGCATACCTTCATAAGTCTTTTACACATAAATAATTAATATAAAATAACTAATTTTATTAAATATCTTTAAATAAATAACGATATTATTCACTAATCAAATCAACTATTAATTAATAGCTGATAAAATCAACTAACAATTAATATAATTCGCTAATTGCCAAATAAGGGCTATTTAATTATTTAGTCTATCCTAAGAAAATATTTTTTATACCATGAAATTTTTGGATCGCATAAATCTTTAACTCCTTCAATGATCATGTTAAGTAATTCCTACGGATCCGCCCTTGAAACCAAAATATCTGGTACGAGGGTTGAAGATGGTGACTCACGGTACGTACTAGTAGGGCTTGGCTCACGTGAATTTCTTGTCCCCATGTCGAGAAAGTTGATCATGCCATTATGTCTGCATGACAACTTTGACTTGGAACCGACATTGTTAACTATTGGTACAGAATATTGAGTCAACATCTTTTCTTTAAAATTATAATAACTTATTTTGTTCTATAAATCTTAGTTATTTATTTACGTAAATCTCGTATAAATCTTGCATAAATAAATACGAGATCCGAATAAATAAATAACTGAAATTTATGAGACAAAATAAAATATTATAAAATTAAACAGAAGATCATCTAATATTATTGGACACATTTATCTTGGTTCTTTGCAGTCTATCAGTTGATTTTTATTCGATTTTGGTTAGTCTTTATTTGTTTTCATGAAAAGGTTACAACAGGGCACTAAACTGGATTAAATTTCAAAAAAAAAAAAGGCACTAAATTGAATTCTTCAAGGTGATGTTTTGAACATTTCATGAATGTAAAGAGAACCGAAAAAATAGCTTTAATGTCCTTCGAGCTGCAAAAATTATCCGACCACAGTCTCTTATATTCCAGATGGACATGTTAACTTCCGTAAAGAGGTTGGGTAAGTTGTTTCACATCAAATGAACATCGGTGAGTCAATCCAATATTGTTTGATAAATAGGTTGAGGACGTCACCATGTGATCCTTAATCAACTAATCTCTTAACTCATACTCAGCTGGGGTCCGCTTGACAAAGTGAAATTGCTTGTATCAGATTCAGAGGATTTCTATCATAGCCTGAACCTATATATTCATCCATGTTAAAGTTGTAGAGCAATCAAGGCAAGCCTTAACATTGAGCATCAAACATCCTGGTCCTTCAAGCGCTTCTGATACATTCTCTTATTAGTTTCTGCGCAGAATTATGGGTTTCCGTTTGTCTCCAATTCTACGTGCCAAGCAATTTCTGAATCGATCTGCATATGTTTCGATCCAGGAAGGTGCTGTGGCTATGGATGTTCCAAAAGGTTGTCTTGCGGTTTATGTGGGAGAACGCCAGAGGAGATTTGTCATTCCAGTTTCGTACCTGAATCAGCCTTCATTCCAAAACTTGCTTAACCAAGCTCAGGAAGTGTTCGGATATGATCATCCAATGGGAGGACTCACAATTCCTTGCAATGAAGACATTTTTAATCATGTCGTTTCGTGCATAAATGAGTCTTGAACGAGGAAATGAAAGCGTAGAAGATAAATCGTTGAATGATTTTTCCACTCCGGAAACTGGAGATTTAAGAGTAACATGTGCAGATTTCTTTGTTTTTTTCTTCCTTATGGAAGGGAACGAACATGTTTCCCAATTCTAAACAGATGGACATTGTTAACAGTTACGGAATGCCTTCCAATTGCAAAAGCAAGATTCAGTAATTAAATTCTATAAATTATTTTCATCTCATATCTCCTTTCTTCTCTAAGATCTGTCTTCCTTTTCAAGGGTCTGAGCAAAACAACTCTATCGTGCTAGGATGTGATAATGAAGCACTTAAAATATAATTAAGTTTAAAATATAAGAAAATAAAGGAAGAAAAGGAATTAACACAGGATAGATTTGAAAAAGTATATATTCGAAAGAAATCTATCTTAATCTCTTTAATACACTTTACTCTCTCTTAATTTTTGTTTAAAAATAAGGATATACTAATAAAATAAAAACTAACGTATATCAAAGCTATAAACAGGGTATTTAAAGAATATGAGAATATCTTATAGATATAAGACAATTAAAAGTTGTTTTTATAAATGTTTACTAAGGATATACTTATCTCAATCTCCCTAATGTACTCTCACTCTCTCTTTATTTTTGTTTAAAAATATAGAATAGAAATTAAAATATATCAAAGTTAAAAATAGGTTAGTTAAAGAATATGAAACCATAATCACAACATGAATACATTAATATGTTACTCCAAATCCGGTCCTACCTATGTCTTTATTTTGTGTAGTTTCTACTTCAGGTACAACCTGTTTATGAGAGATTTTGATATGTGCTGACTCTTTATTTCTTATATATCTCCATGAGGATTACAATTTCGAAGATGTGGTTCATGACTTCATCTACTAGACAAAGTTTGCATCCATAATAGTCACCTCTCGCTTTAGCAAGTCACTAAATATTTGATTGAACGTATTAATATGTTGTTTCATATTAATTTCTTTTTGTATCTTCAATATGTATAGTTTTTATTGCAGATATAATTAATTTGTGAGAGATTTTGACATCTATTGACTCTCCAATTTCTTCTATATCCTTATAAGGAATGTAATTTCAAAGATGTGGTATATGACTTTGTTTTCCATACTTAGTCGTATGATTAAAATTGCTTATGTTTGTAACTCTTCCCAATCGAGCTCATCTATTCTTTTGCCTTATTCTCTCATAATGTTCAATATGCCTTATTATTACAATGGTCACAACCGTGTGACCAGCACATGGGACTTGAGGTTCGAAACTCCAAATCACCCATAAGCTTACCACTAGCGACAAAATAAATTTAAACCTTAAGAACACAACAAATCCATATAATACAATAATAATAGTGTGCGTCAGAAAGAAGTTTTACAACTTATGAAATCTTGTCACTATGGATGCTACAATATAAGATAAATGAAAATAAAGAAAGAACATATATAAACATAGGTAGGTCGTAGTGGACACGCCATGAGAGTCACTGCTGTAAAGCTGATGGTAGTTGACCTAAAAAAAAATTAAGTTGAGGGTTGAGTAAGCTCACACCGTCCTATGATACTCAATGCTATGCACACATTCATGCATGAATATCAAAATACATACACATCATGCTATACATTTAATCACATCAACAAAATAAAAAAATTGAGGAAGAATATCTATAGGACCCTAACCTCCAAGAGTAAGCCATTATAACTTTAAACCTCGAATGACTGTAGGGAGCTATATATCACCAACAACTCAGCCATGCTCCTATACTCATGTAGTCGTAAGGCTCTCTTAATCCAAAGGGGTTGTGGGAAGCCAAACATCACCAACAGACCAACCCTCGCTCAAAGTGTCCAATGTCATAAGCATCATAAATGAGGGTCCAATTGGAGGCCAAGTATCAACCAAGATCGGCCCATAACGTATCTCAATATCATAAACAAAACAACTCTCATAGTTATAATCAATGCACTTCTGGTCCTGACGCATATCCATTAGATAACACATCCTAAAAACCTTTTCTTTCTCATAATCAAACATAGCAATACATATAAAATTATTGAGCATGCAATTTATCAAGTAAATATTCATTTATGCAATGACCAATGCATGTATATAATACCCAACCTAACATATCCACTTAGTTAATTTGATATAAAGGCTTATACTAAAGTGGATATATTGCCGTATATATATGTTCACTATATAAATATATAAGTATCGATCTATATGTGTGTATCTATAGCTATACCTAATAAATCAAAAGAAAAATATTTTAATCAGTGCTAAATAGGAGTTATTGGGCTCAAATAACAATTTAGGTATCATTTGGATTGCCTAAGCAGTCAATTTATGAAATTCAAAAATTTCTCCTATTCTCGCATAAACGTTCTGTTATTTTTAATTTACAAATTGTGTTGAAAATCTCACTATGGTTCTTCAGAGAAAAAAGATCAATATATTTTTAAAAAAATTTCACAAAAGTAACCAAAATGGTCACCGGAATAACCTTCGACAATCGGAATATTCCCTTCAGTTATGGGAAAATCTTCAGTCTCAAAATTCACTGATTTTTATACCAAATGAAAGCTCTTGATGAGTAGAGCAACTTTCTCCAAAGCAACATACTCATATTCTCAACAGATTTACGTGAATTGAAGAAAAACAAGTTGAAATCTTAACCTCTTTTTCCGTCAATCGTCGATGATCCAGGTGGCGGTTGATGACGAGACCATGGAGCTTTTGTTCCTGACGTTGAGATGAGTCAAGTGGTGGTGGTGGTGAACAACAACAACCAAGTTAATTTTTTTCCTCAATTTTTAGGACAATTCTAGTGACAATGGTGGCTAAAATGGGTATGGTTGTGATGGGTTCGTCAAGAGGAAGAGATTGGTATATAACACCAACTGTTTGAGTTACTGGTGGTGAAGAATGGTTAGAGAGAGGAAATTTGTGAATAATAACTTTTAAGAGGGGTTAAAATAAAATTATGAAAAATAAAGAAAAGAAGAAGTTGTCTCTATATATATATATATATATATATATATATATATATATATATATATATATATATATATATATATATATATATATATATATATATATATCTAGCACATGAGATGTTACATTCTCTCCCTTTTACAAAAAAACTTCGTCATTGATTTTTGCAATAATGTTTATTAAGGAAACAAGTATGGATACAATTCTCTTATCTCTCGCTTTGTCTCCCAAGTAACTTCTTCAATGTGACCATTCCTCCATATCACCTTAACCATGGTAATTTGTTTTGGTCAAAGTTGTCGCACCTATGAATCCACGATAGCCACTGACTCTTCTTTGTAGGTTAAATTCTCACTTGCATTCATATTCTACGGTTAGAGTATAGAGGAAGGGTCGAGAATGTATTTGCGAAGTATAGAAATATGGAATACTGGATGGACTTGGGCCATGTCCGGAGGTAATGCCAACTGGTATGCCACATCTTCAACCATCTCAATTACATTATAAGGTCCAATATACCTTGGAGAAAATTTTCCTCTCTTTCTAAACCTCTTCACACCCTTCATTTGAGATAATTTAAAGAATAAGAAATCTCCAACTTGAAACTCCACTTCCTTATGCTTCAAATCAGTGTAACTTTTCTATCTACTGATTGCCGTCTCTAGCCTCTACTTGATCAATAAGATCTTCTCTGACGTGAACTTGATTAATTTTGGGCCCTCCAACTGCCTCTCGCCTACCTCCTCCCAACACATCGGTGACTTGCATTTTCTTCCATACAATGCCTCGTATGGTGCCATCCCAATACTACTGTGGTAGCTATTATTGTAAACAAACTCAATCAAAGGAAAGTATCAATCCCAACTATCTCCAAAGTCTAGCACACACATCCTCAACATATCCTCTAAGGTTTTAATTGTCCTTTCAAACTGTCCATCAATCTAAGGATGAAATGTCATACTAAAATTCAATCTAGTTCCCAACACCTCTTGTAAATTTTCCCAGAACTGAGATGTGAACTGCGATCCTCGGTTCGAAACTATTGATACAGGTACTCCATGGGGGCACACTATCTGATCAATATAAACTTGAACGAGCTTGGGCACCGAATAAGTAGTTTTCACAGGTAGAAAATGTGTTGATTTCTTCAACCTATCTACGATCACCCATATTAAATCACATCAAGTTCTTGTATAAGGTAAGCTAACCACGAAATCTATCGTGATCCTCTCCCATTTTCATTCAAGAATTGATAGTGGTTGTAGCTTACCTAAGAACTTCTAATGCTCAGGATTTACTTTTTGACACATCAAGCACTTAGAAACATATTTAGCCACATCTTTTTTCATACTATCCCACCAATATATTTTTCTAATATTATGATACATTTTGGTGGAACCTGGATGTACATTGTATGCAGTATAGTGTGCTTCTTCTATAATCTCCTCTTTCAAGTTTTCTATACCTGGAAAACACAGTTTCCCATTCATTCTGAGGATGTCTTCTTTATCGATTCCAAAATCTACACATCATCCTTCTTAAATGTCATAAATAAGTTGTTGAAATTTAAGATATTGACCTTAGGTGATCTTATTCTTATCAAATAATACTGACTACACCCTAATGCTAGCTAGTAATATTCCTACATTTGAAATCTAAAACTATCTCGATCCATCAAATCATGCAACTCCTTGGTTAAAACTCTCCTCTCTATTACGATATGTGCCAAACTACCTGAGGATTTCCTACTTAAAGCATTTGCCACGAAATTTGCCTTCGTTGGATGATACTGGATCGTACAGTTATAATCTTTTAGTAATTCCATCCACCTTTTTTTTCCTCATATTTAGATCTTTTTGTTGAAATATATACTTTAGACTCTTGTGATCTGTAAAAATCTCACATGTCTCACCATACAGGTAATATCTCCAAATCTTTAAAGTAGAGATTACTGCTGGCATCTCTAAATCATGCGTAGGATAATTTTATTCATGTTTCTTCAGTTACTTGGAAGCCTAAGCAATCACCCTACCATTTTGCATCCATTCACATCCAAGACCAACTCCCAAAATGTCACAATACAATTGAAATCCTCCACATTCTATTGGTAAAGGTAATATTAGAGTTGAAGTTAAACACTCCTTTAGTTTTTGAAAACTCTCCTCACAAGTATCGGATCAAATAAATTAGACATTCTTTTGCGTCAATCAGGTCAACGGGGCTATCTTAGAAAAATTTTGAACAAATCTTTGATAGTAACCTGCTAACCCGAGAAAACTTCGTACCTCTGTCATGATCCTTAGCTATTCCTAATTCATCACAGCTTTTACCTTCTTTGGGTCCACTTGTATTCCGCCTTAAGATAACACGTGTCCTAAGAATGCAACACTCTCAAACCATAATTCACATTTTGAGAACTTGGCATATAGGTGATGTTCTCAAAGTGTCTGCAATACCAATCTTAAGTGTTTGGCATACTACAAAAACACCAAAATGTCATCAATAAAAACAATTATAAATTTTTCAAGAACGACTTGAATACTTAATTCATCAGATCCATGAAAGCTGCTAGAGCATTTGTAAATCCAAAAGACATTACTAGAAACTTATAATGGTCGTACCGAATCCTAAGGGCAGTCTTACATACATCATCTCCTTTGATCCTTAGCTGATAGTATCCCAATCTTAGATCAATCTTAGAAAAGTACTTAGCACCTAGAAGTTGGTTAAACAAATAATCAATTTGAGGTATCTACTTGTTACGGATAGTCACCTTATTTAAGTGTTGATAATTAATAAATAATAAGAGAGAACCGTCCTTTTTTCTTTACAAACAGTATCAGTGCACCTATGGCGAAGCACTAAGTCTAATAAAACCCTTATCTAACATATCTTGTAACTGCTTCTTTAATTCCTTTAATTATGCATATGTCATTCTGTATGGTGGTATAAAAATCAAAGTCATACCAAGTACTACGTCAATACAAAATTTAATTTCTTGCCTTGGGGGTAACCCTAATAACTCATCAGGAAATACATCTGAAAACTTTCAAACAATCAGACCGCTTTGAAGACTGATGCCCTCTGTAAGTAAATCCCTAACTAAGGCCAAAAATCTATGACACCGTTATTTTAACATTTTATTGACCACTACTATCGAAACTATGTTAGAAGGGGTAGTTTTTCTATCTCCCTTAAAGATAAACTCTATGTCTCCTAGAATCTTAAACATCACTTCCTTCTTTCTACAATCCAAGGTAACATAATGATGGATAACCAGTCCATTCCCAATATTACATCAAAATCTATAACTAGCAATACCAAAAGATTTGCTACCAATCTCTTACCATTAATCTCCACGAGACATGAGTAGTAGATCAAAATTACCTTTATGACATCAATCAAAGGTGTAGATATTGACAGAGATTCATCCATCATATTCTGTACTATTTCTATCCTTATAGCAAAGTTAGGGGACATAAAAAAAATAAGTCGCTCCTGAATCTATCAAAACCATAGCTTTTAATTAAAAGACAAGAATGATTTATGATACTACTGCATGGGAAGCTTATGCATCTTGAGCAGTAAGAGTGAATGCCCTACTTGACCATAACCTACCTACTGAGAGCTAGAGGATTATCCCAGACTACAGCTTCCAGACCGACCTCCTAACTGTCTCTCTTCAAATCCTCACCCCTGTTGACCACCAAACTGTGATCTCCTTTGTGGTTGTTAAAATGGAGGCTGTGCATCACTAGAAGAGGAATACTAATATCCTATCATAGGGTAATCTTTGATCAAATGCTCATACTAGCCACATCTGTAACAAGCTCCTAGTAGTATGTAATATAGACTCTGATGCACTCTACCATATTGTTGACCAATGGAAGAAGTTGAACCTGAACTACTACGTCTTGAGCTTTGCCTACTATTACCTACAGTAGGTGTGAATCTAAATCCTCCCAAATGTCTATGGCTAGATCTCGTCTTATCATGAGCTCGAATAACCCTTTGTCGAGAACTCCCACTCTAGTTGAACGCCGACGAAAAGTTTGACTGTTGCTGTTGTTGTTGCTGAAAACTAGAGGATCCTGTAGAGTGCCTCCTACTCTACTCTCCCATAGACAAGTTACCCTACTCCACTAAAATCCTCTCTAACTACTTGGCCATATCTACTAAGGTAGAGAATTTCTCTCAACAACTCATAATCATGTTGCCGAAAAGAGTTCCTAGCCTTAACACATACTAGTTGTACTTCCTTAGCTCATCTGAACCAATCTTTGGGACGTAATGACTTAAGCAAATAAAGTTCATGATGTACTCATCCACTGTCCTATCTCCATAGTGTAAGTTAAAAAACTTTGATTTGAGCATCTCACGAGTTGAACAGAAGAGGAAATAGTCTATAAATCTCTCTCTAAATTGTGACCAAGTCACTGTATCCAAGTATGGAAGGATATGATCTTAATACCAATCCTTAGTCGTCCCTTATAGAGACATCAATATAAGATCCACCAGCTGCGTACCAGAACAATGCAGCCTCATTCCTTGCATGTTCACCTCCTCAAGAAAATCAATAGCCTCCTGAGGTCTAGTTTCGTCGAACTCTATTGGACGAAACCTTGCATATAGATAATTGCATATCTAACCTCTTTTGTTCTAGGATTACCACTAGGAGAGCTGGCTGCTATTGTTGCTGCATCATCGCCTGCTACATTATCATCATCGATTCTTAAAACATAACATTGTTAGCCTCTATCTTTGCTAGGAATACCTTCATATTAAACACAGGTGTCCCAGGAACTCCTTAGGACACCTTCAATGCCTCGACAAGGACTTCTCATGTCTGGGCCATTTTGCACCTACCACGCCTTCTAGCTGAAGTAGTAGGGGCAGATGTCTCATCCTAAGCCGAGGCATCATTGTGACCCTCTTCGTCAAGTTGAGCGATAAATCGAGCATGTCGATTCGTGATAAAATTGAAAGCAAAAGAATGGTCAGTACCACCAGTAAGAATATGAACGTATTCTGTAAGAAGTTACTTTAAAAAAGTAGATTCCTATGTGTCTGTAGTGACAAACAAAAGAAAATCCTAGGGCATAAGTTTGTAAACTAGGCTCTGATACCAACTTTGTCATAACTCGAAACAACGCGTGACCAATAGGTAAGACCTGAGGTTCGAAACCCCAAATCACCCGTAAGCCTACCACTAGTGATAAAATAAATTCAAACCCCAAGAACACAACAAGTTTATACAATATAATAACAATAGTGCACATCAGATAGAAGTTTTACAATTTATGAAATCATATCACTATGCTACAATACAAGATAAGTGAAAATAAAGAAAGAAAATATATAAATGTAGGTTTGTCATAGCAGACATGTCACAGGAATCACTGCGACAAAACTGGTGGTAGCTAACCTGAAAAAAATTAAGTTGAGGAGAGTCAGACCTCGCTGAATAATCTTATACTGTCCTATGATACCCAACGTTATGGGCATAGTTATGTGTGAATATCAAAATACATACACATCGTACTATACATTCAATCACATCAATAACAAAAATAAATTATGGAGAAGAATATCTGTAAACCCTAATCTCCAAATGTAAGCCCTCACAACTCTAAACCTCAAATGATTGTGGGGAGCTATGCATCACTAATGGCCCAACCATGTTCCTATGCTTATGTAATCGTAAGGCTCTCTTAATCTAAAGAGGTTATTGTTAAGTCAAACCAGACTTCACGTATTAAATAATTTTGATAATAAACAAAGAGAAATAGACGATACAAAAAGCGCGGAAGAAAAGGCATTTAAAGAAAAGCAGACGAAGAAAGGCGATTTGGCAAAAGGCATTTAAAGAAAAATGAGGAAGGAAAAGGCATTTAAAGAAAAATGTACGGAAGAAAAGCGATTTATACAAAAGCGCATTTAAAGAAAAATAGAGCGAAAGGAAAAGGCGGAAGCTTTACGAAGACAAAAAGCGATTTATACGAAAATAAGGCGGAAGAAAGAAACATCGGTTTAAGGCGGTTACATGAGCTAAACTGAATAACCGTTCTTTAAAGATTCAAGAAGCGAGATAGTCAAGAAACAGTTGAAGTTCACTATAAATAAGAGTCGAGATTGAAGAAGAAATAACTTTTGGAAAAAGTGAATGAAACTCTGTGTATTCAATATCATGCTCATCTCGAGAGAAAATTGCGAACTATTTTAGAGAGTATATTGTGAAGAGCAACTCTTTTGTAAAAGCTCTTTATCGTTTTCATTTTGAAAAGTGCTTCTGAGATAACTCAAGAGGCTAAGAGTAAAAGAATACTTGCTGTTAAGAGACCAAGAGGCTCGGTCTAAAGAATACTTGTAATCAGTTTGGAGATAGTGAAATTCTCGAGAAGAATATCTCGAGGATCGGATGTAGCCCACGGTTTGGGGTGAACCAGATAAAATTGCATGTTTCTCTCTAACTCTTACTTTTCTTAAATCGTAGTTTTCATTATTAACAAAGTTTTTCAAACTAGTTAAGAATTGATTTACGATAAGTTTTCGAAAGAACAAGCAATTGTTATCAAGGGATTAAAGAAAAGTTTATCACAATTCAACCCCCTTCTTGTGTATCTTGGTCATATTATTACTCAATATATTAACGTGTGATTTACTTCAATTGGTATCGAGCGAGGTGTTCAAGAATCACTCTAATAAAGTGTGAACTAAAGAAAATGGTGGAATCACACACGATATTGTAGAAGGAGCCTCACCACCGGACCTCCAAAGATTCAATGGTGAAGACTACCACTATTGGAAGGATCGGATGAGATTGTTTATCGAGTCTACTCACATTGACCTTTGGGACATCATCGAGAATGGACCTTACACACTGAAGATGATGATAAAATCCAATTCCACGAGAAAGATGGACGGTGAAAGCGAGAAAGCAAGATTTCAACTAAACTCCAAAGCGAAATTTTCTTGAGTTGTGCATTGAAAGCGAAGCGAGTATGACAAAGTGCATGGATGCGATATCGCCAAAGAAATGTGGGATACATTATCAATTGCACATGAAGGAACAAATCAAGTGAAGGAGTCCAAGATAAGTATTTTGGTGCATCGAAGACGAGTTATTCAAGATGAAAGAAGAAGAGACCATTGATCAAATGTTGGAAGATTCCAAACAATTGTTAATGGGCTAAAAGCTCTTGGAAGAACGCATACAACAGATCAAGACCATGTTCGAAAGATTTTGAGGAGTCGCCCAAAAGATGGAGACCCAAAGTAATCACTGACAAGAAGCCAAAGACCTAAGCGTCATCAAGCTTGATGAATTGCTTGGATCGTTGAAGATACACGGAAGTAGAGCTTGATGCGAAGATAAGCCCAAAAGGAGAAGTCCATAGCGCCAAAGCAAGTCAAAAGAATCACAAAATCCGAAGAAGAAAACAAAAAGGAATACATCAAAGGCGTTAAAGATTGAAGAAACAAAGGATGATGATTCCAGAAGTCAAAATCAATCAAGTGATGAAGACGATGAGCTATCTTTCATTTCAAGAAAGATAAGAAGAATGTGGAAAAGAAGTCCAAAGGAAATTCAACATTTAGAAGGAACAATGGCAAAGACGATGAAAAGTCGATAAAGCATCCATTACCGTTATGAATGCAAGAAGCGGGACATTACAAGTCCGAGTGTCCAATGTTGAAAAGACAACCCGGAAGGAGTAGAGATAACAAGAAAAGCATGATGGCAACGTGGGAAGATCTAGATTCATCGAATCGATACAAGTCACAAGCGTAACATGCTAACATATGTCGGTAGTGAAGAAGAAAGTGATGAGGAGGTAACTTCCACTATAATGATATACAAGATGCATATTCGTAATTGTTAGAGGATTCTCATGCTATTCTCAAACAAAGACAAGTCGTTGAAGAAGAAATATGTAGAAAACCTCAAACATACTCATGAGATAGAGTGAGAATATAAGTTTGAGAAAGCAAGTTGAGGAATTGAATAACAACAAAGTTGTAGATAGATCTCAAGAGATTAATCAATTGAAATCGAGAATTAATAATCTCTCAATTGATCTAGCTAAATTCTGAGATAGTACAAAAAGATGAATGAAATGATAGGAGAATCTGAGATATCCGAGGATAAAACCGATTAGGGTTTACTAAAATAAGCCCAAAGATTACGTAGTAAAATCGGTTGCTCAAAAAATAAGAAAAGATATCAATCGATTTTCTAAAGGTCATCAACATTATCATTCTACATCATTATCATTCATTACATCGATTAACCCTAAAGGACCCAAGAGAATCTGGGTACCTAAAATAAAATAATATCTCCCACGTAAATCCTTCGTTGGAAGAACCAAAGAAGCACCATTGGTATATGGACGGTGGATGCTCGCGTCACATGACGGAAACAAGTCTATGTTCCTAGATCTTCAAGACAAGAAAGGAGGATCAAGAACTTTTGGAGACAACCAACAAGGAAAGATAATCGGGTTTGGTAAGATTGGTAAGAATTCTCATGCATGCATTAATAACGTACTACTAGTTGATGGTTTAAAGCATAACTTGATAAGTATTAGTCAATTATGTGATTCGGTTTTGAAGTTTCTTTTAATCAAAATTTTGTGAAGTCGAAACAAAGATGGTTCCATCTTCTTTTCACCAAAAGACGTAAACAATCTTTATAAAATTGATTTAGACGCGTTTTCGTCTCAAAATATTTCATGTTTTTATCTATCAAGATGAAAGACCGATCCGCATAAAAACTAGGTCATGTCGCTTTTAAACATATTTCAAAACTTTGAAACATGATTTGGTAAAAGGTTTGCCACAAATTGTTTTGACAAAGATTTCTTTTGTGAAAGTTGTCGAAAGGGAAACAAGTTAAAACCTCTTTCTCTTCAAAACATTTCATAACTTCTTCAGACCACTTGAGTTGTTACATATGGACTTATTTGGTCCAACAAGAACAATAAGTCTTGGTGGAAAGAAGTATGGACTTGTGATTGTTGATGATTTTATAAGGTTTTATTGGATACTTTTCTATCACATAAAGATGAGTCTTTCAAGTGTTTTAGAAACCTTTCCATGAGATTACAAAATGAAAGAGGAATGTCTATAGCAAGCATAAGGAGTGATCATGGAGGAGAATTTGAAAATGAGAAGTTGAGTATTCTCGAAGAAAAGGAATTTTCATAACTTCTTCCCCAAGGACTCCACATGCAGAATGGAGTTGTTGAGAGGAAGAATAGGACGATTCAAGAGATGGCAAGAACAATGTCAAGAGATGAATCTTCCTAAATACTTCGGCGAAGGTCATCAATACAAAGATGTTACATTCTGAATAGAGTGTCACTGCGACCAATGTCAAGAAAACTCCTATGAGTTGTGGAATGGAAGGAGACCAAACATTTCTTATTTCCATCCTTTTGGTCGCAAGTGCACTTTTCGAACACAAAGGAAGCTCTAGACAAATTTGATGCGAAGACACTTTCAGAATTTTTCTAGGCTATTCTCTCACTTCAAAGGCATTTAGAGTCTTCAACCTCACCTCAAAGACTATTGAAGAAACTATTCACGTTAAGTTCGATGATAGCTCTCAACCCAATAAGGAAGAGGAATCAAGATGATGATCACATTAAGGTGCCCTTGACACGTTGTAAGGAAGTATCTTCATCAGAACACTTCATGATGAAAAGACAGATATCTCTAAGAATTTTGAGTTAAAGAAAGATTGGAGATACAAAAGCTCTCATCCTAAAGAGTCAATTATCTGAGAAACCTCGGAAGTGTAAGAACAAGGTCCAAGTTCGTAAGAGAAGCCAACGTGGCATTTATATCGAAGTAGAACCTAAAAGATTGATGAAGCTCTAAAAGATGAAGCATGGATATTAGCTATGCAAGAGGAGTTGAATCAATTCAAGGAATAAAGTCCGTCCTTAGTTCCTAAACCCGAAAAGAAATCCATTATTGGTACTAGATGGATATTCAAGAATAAGTTAGACTAATCAGAAAAGTAGGTCGCAATAAGGCAAGATTAGTAGCACAAGGCTATAATCAGCAGGAAGGAATAGACTATAATGAGACATATGCTCCAAAGAGCAAGACTTGAAGCAATAAGGATACCGCTTGCATATTTGTTTGCCATGACATAAAGCTTTTCAGATGGATGTAAAAGTGCATTTCGAATGGCTTTATAGATGAAGAAGTCTATGTCAAGCAACCTCCTGGATTTGAGGATATAAAGTATCCAGATCATGTCTCATGGACTTCATAAAGCCTTATATGGATCAAACAGCTCTAGAGCATGGTATGATCGTCTGAGCTCATTTCTTATTGAAAATGGATTTACTAGAGGTAAAGTTGACAAAACTCTTTTAGGAAGAACTTGTATAATGATTTTATTATTGTGCAAATCTATGTTGATGATATTATTTTTGGTGCCACCTCAAAAAGTTATGCATAAGCTTTGAAAATATGATGAAAATGAATTTGAGATGAGCATGATGGGTGAGTTAAAATTCTTTCTTGGATTGCAAGTAAAGCAAACTAAGGATAAGATTTTATCCATCAACAAAATATGTCAAAGAATTGTTGTCTAAATTTGATATGTGCAAGTGTTAAAAGTATGTCTACACCGATGCATCCTTCAAACTTGTTGTCGAAAGACGAAAGTGGTAAGAAGGTGGATCAAACCCTATTTAGAGGATGATTGGTTCTTTGCTTTATCTTACAGCAAGTAGACCGACATTCTATTCAGGTGTATGCTTGTGTGCAAGGTTTCAGGCCGATCCTAGAGAATCTCATTACATAGCTGTAAAATGAATTTTGAGATATCTCGCAGGTACTACTGATCTTTGCTTAATGTATGAGAAAGGTAAAGATTTCAGGTTGAATGGATATTGCGATGCGGACTATGCCGGTGATAGGATTGAAAGGAAGAGCACGAGTGGTGGTTGTCACTACCTTGGACCAAACCTGGTGTCATGGTCAAGCAAGAGACAAAGCTCGATTGCTTTATCAACCGCAGAAGCTGAATATATGTCTGCCGCAAGTTGTTGTTCACAATTATTGTGGATCAAGTATCAATTGGAGGACTACTCAATACAAGAGGAAGAGATTCCAATATACTGCGACAACACCAGCGCCATCAGCTTGTCAAAGAATCCAATTCAACATTCAAGGGTGAAGCACATTGAAGTTAGACATCATTTCTTGAGAGATTACGCTCGAAGAAAGTTGTCGACCACAATTCGTGGAAACGAAATTTCAGTGGCGCGATATCTTCACAAAACTACTAAGTGAAGATCGCTTTAAAGAAATCAGACGCAACCTCAATATGGTGATGTTAACGGACCAATCATCTGGTTTTTGCAAAGAAGAAACAGATAAACGGAGGAGTTAACGGACAAATCATCTGGTTTTTCGCAAAGAAGAAACAGATAGACGGAGGAGTTAATGGACCAATCATCTGGTTTTTTTTTCGCAATGAAGAAACAGATAGACGGAGGAGTTAACGGACCAATCATCTGATTTTTTAAAGACAAAGACAGAAAGACGGCAGAGTTAACAGATTGATCATCTGATTTTTCAAAAAGAAAGACAATGAAACGGCGGAGTTAAACGGCGTTGACGATTTCAGACTTAAAACTTCTTTCACAAAGAAAAATTTTAGAGGAAAAGGTCACGATCATCGAGAAGTACAATCGTTCTAGAATTTGCTATAAAATCCCTAAACCGACGTTTGGGATCTCTAACAAATACTGAAATTGCTAGTTCTGAAATCTCTCTGAAAATTCTTCAAGCGAGTTCCTATTCACCGTAATCAACAAGATGAATGTCAAGCCCATTTTGCGAGTTGATCCAGAGCAAACCGAGAAGATTGGTAAACTTTGAAGATCTAAGAAGGAACAAATGGATATAGAGCCGAGATAATAGCGGCAGGATGGAGAAACTTCTTTCAAATACGAGAGCAAGTTTATTTCAAAGAAGTTTATGAGTTCTGGAAACATACTAAAACTATGGATAATACAATCGTATCGTATGTAGAAACACTCCCTGTTATAGTAACCAAGGAGTTACTGGAAAGAGTCACTTGAATGTCCGAAAGTAAGGAGTTCAACCTACTAACATGGTGAAATGGATGACTGTGAAGTTGAACGAAGATGAAGTTACTCGTCAACTTTATGGTCAGAACAACCTAACTGAAAGAAGAGCCTCTTGGCTTGTACCAAAGGCAAGGGTTTTGTTTGCTGTTTTGTGTGACTGTGTGTTACCTAGGATAGGTTCAAGACATCAAGTCACTACTTTGGATGAACAATGTATCCTTCATCTCCTGAATCACCAACCAATAGATTTACCATTTTTGATTTATCAATATATGGTTAAATCAATAAAGGATACAAACACTCTCCCGTATGGGATGTTGTTGACAAGGATGTTTAAAGAATCAGGAATCAGATTGGAGTTGGGAGTCGATGGAAGGTATCTGAAGAAGTTATATAGATTCTACATCGATTGCCAAAATGGGTCCGAGATTTTCGACAAACAAGGAGCGTAAGAATCAAGGAAAGCAACAATTGAGGGGAGCCTAAACCAAGAAATCCTCTATGAAGGAGAGAAGATCACTCGTGAGTCGAAGTCAAGATCTGCTTGATTTTTAAATCAGTGACTTAAAGCGAAAGGGAACCTTTGGTGAGTGACATTCATAAGCAAGCAAGAACGCCACCCACAAAGGAAACTGCTGACGAAAGAAGCCATCCTTCCAGAGATTCAAGCAAACCAAAGCATTATGAACATGAGATCAAAAGCTACAAAATCATCATCATCAATCCTTCGAGAAAGTTTCGTAAACTCAATCTCAAGGAAATGAAGGAAAAGGAAAGTAGAAGAACCCGAGTAGAAGAAAGTTCAATCCAAGAGGTCACCAAGGTTAAAGAAAATGAGTGCAAGAAAAGAAGAAAATCCAACAACAGAGGCAAAGGCTAAGAAGACAAGGCTAGAAGAAACTGTTGTTGACATTTCTAAAAATCACGACTGCGTGTCTTTGTTAGTCTTTGTTGATCTTGCTAAAGTTAATATGGAAGCTGCTCTTCAAGCGATTATGGAAGTCGTTAAGGGTAATATTAAGGATTCTCACAAAATTCTTAATAATCCAATTTTTGAAGAAAAAGTTCTTACTACTTTTCAGTCCACACTTGTCCATAAACAAGTTGCTACATATATTTTGGGACAGAAGGCTACTTCAAAAGTTGTAAGTGTGATGACTAATGTTCCATCCAAGTATTTAACTTTTCAAAGAGAAAGATGGGAACATAGATTGGTTGTAAGAAAGGAGAAGAAGACCAAGTCGGTCATCATCGAGACAAACCCAAGAGATTTGTCAAAGCATTCTTCAAATCAGAATATGATAATGGCATTTCTCATCCATTGGATAGGGTTACAAAAATTTCTATGATCAATCAAAGAGTTGGGAGAGAACCATATCCACCAAAGCCATTTGGAGAGCGTATCACTTCTTATCCTATATCGAAAGATAAGGTGGTACCGATCTTCAACCACCAAATTTTGTTGAACTCAATTATGAGAAGCTAAAGTCGAAAGTTCAACTGAGCCAAGATTGGATGACATGTCCACGATCGTTGAAGAGGCAAGTAAAATTAATTGATCAAGCATGTAAGGAGAAAAGGAGTGGTAAGTCCATCTGCGTGTATCAAGATCCAGGACCATGTCTAACTAAGGCCACAGCAGATGATCCACAGGAGGCAATATCGAATGGGTCAAGATTGTTACTCGCTCGATTGGCAACTCGTAATGTTGTTTTACTATAATACGTAACATTCGCAAATCGACCTCTGTGGAGATCACTTCAATTCGAAGCTATGCCATGGTTTGGACGCACTTTTCAACGAATAAGAGATTCCTATGATCTTGATATCAATGAACAAGTGTATTTATTCCTCCTCCTCTCGCAAATCATTGAACCAAATGTCTTTAACAAGAAGCTTATACAACAACGGTGGCTATCGTTGAAAAGCAAGTTGTTAAGACAAGACTCGATCGCAGATGAATCATCAACTCTAAAGAAGCATGTTGAAACTTGATAAAGATATGAAGAAGATTAAGAAGATCTTTGAAAAAGTTGGTGAAGCAGATTGAAAATAATTTTTTGATCAATAACAAATAGGGGAGAAGGGAGAAGGAAGAGAGAAGGAGAATGAAGAAATCAGCTAGAAGGATGAAAATAATTTTATCTCAATACTTCAGATAATTCACAAGTATATGATACTTTTCATATTTCTCTAAATCACAAGTATTTGTTATTATCAAAAGGGGAGAATGTTAAGTCAAACCGGACTTCACGTATTAAATAATTTTGATAATAAACAAAGAGAAATAGACGATACAAAAAGGCAGCGAAGAAAAGGTATTTAAAGAAAAACAGATTTAAGAAAAGCGATTTATACAAAAGGCATTTAAAGAAAATGACGGAAGGAAAGCGGATGAAAGAAAAAGACGGAAGAAAAGCGATTATACAAAAGCGTATTTAAAGAAAAGCAGACGGAAGAAAAGCGATTTATACAAAAGGCATTTAAAGAAAATAAACGAAAGGAAAGGGACGGAAGCTTTACGAAGACAAAAAGTGACGATACGAAAATAAGACTAAGAAAGAAACATCAGTTTAAGCGGTTACATGAGCTAAACTGAATAACCGTTTCTTTAAAGATTCAAGAAGCAGATAGTCAAGAAACAATTGAAGTTCCGACTATAAATAAGAGTCGAGATTGAAGAAGAAATAACTTTTGGAAAAAGTGAATGAAACTATGTGTATTCAATATCTGTCTATCTGAGAGAAAAATTGCGAACTATTTTAGAGTGTATATTGTGAAGAGCAACTCTTTTGTAAAAGCTCTTTATCAGTTTTTCATTTTTGAAAAAGTGCTACAGATAGCCTGAAGAGGCTAAGAGTAAAAGAATACTTGCTGTTAAGAGACCTGAAGAGGCTCAGTCTAAAGAATACTTGTAATCAGTTTGGAGATAGTGAAATTCTCAAAAGAATATCTGAGGACTGGACGTAGCCCACGGTTTGGGGTGAACCAGGATAAAATTGTTGTATTTCTCTCTCTAACTCTTACTTTTCTTAAATCATAGTTTTCATTATTAACAAAGTTTTTCAAACTAGTTAAGAATTGATTTACGATAAGTTTTCTGAAAGAACAAGCAATTGTTATTGAAGGGATTAAAGAAAAGTTTATCACAATTCAACCCCCTTCTTGTGTATCTTGGTCATATTATTACTCAATATATTAACGTGTGATTTACTTCAATATGGAGCCAAGTATCACCAACAGACTAGCCCTCGCTCAAAGCGTTCAAAGTCATAAGCATCACAAATAAGGGTTCGATCAGGAGCCAAGCATCAACCAAGATTGACCCATAGCATATCTAAATATTATAAACAAAACAACTCTCTTAGTCATAACCAGTGCACACCTAGTCCTGATACATACCCATCAGGTGGCACATTCCACAAATCTTTTCTTTCTCACAATCGAACATAGTAATACATATCAAATTATTAAGCATGCAATTTATCAAGTAAACAATCATTTATTCAATGACCAATGCATGTTTATAATACCCAACCCAATGTATATACTTAGTCAATTCGATATAAAGGCTTATACTAAAGCGAGTACGCATTACTATATATATATATATATATATATATATATACCTATTATTTGGATATACCAAGAAAGATGTACGGTTTAATCAGGCTAATATCAAATATTTACTCATGGGTAGGGCAAGCTCTTCTATTCTAATTTATGGTTTCTCTTGACTATATGGTTCGTCCCCCGGAGCAGGGGGTTAGGGTGGGGAATTGAACTTCAAAAAGTATTGAATAGTCTTATCAATACACAAATATATAACTCCCCAAGAATTTCAATTACGCTTATATTCATCACTGTAGGAATTAGGTTCAAGCTTTCCCTAGCCCCTTCTCATCAATGGACTCTTGACGCATACGAAGGAGTGTGGTTCAAAATTGATAAAAAAGCAAGGATATGGGCTTCGAGCCTTTTTTTCATGCTTTTTATGGAGGTCTAGAGAAAGCTGCAATTAATAGGATTTTCCTAACCCTCCCTTCTTGAAAGGAAGAACGTGAAATTCTTTTTCCTTTCCGCAGGGATCGGGAGATTAGATTAGCCGTAAGAAGAATGAAAAAATTGTTTCAAGCACCGACAGAACCAGAACTGGATTTATATCTCCTTTCCATTTCCATTTAAGAGTTCTTATGTGTGGAAACACCCCTTTGAATAGTATTTATTTACTAGTACAATTATGGTAACAATATGTCGATATAAACTTAGCTGGTAACTGAACTCGTTCGTCTAAACCTTCTGATGGGGTCTCGCTCCAGCTATACCTAGTAAATCAAAAAAATAAGTCAATCAGTGCTAATTAGGAGTTATTGGGCTCAAATAATAATTTAGGTACTATCCTAACTACCTAAGCGGTCTATTTATGAAATTCGAAAATTTCTCCCATTCTCACGCAAACGTTTTGTTATTTTTAATTCCCAAATTGTTGAAAATCCCACTATGGTTCTTTAAAGAAAAAAGATCAATATAATTTTTTGAAATTGTTTCACAAAAGTGACCAAAATGGTTGCCGGAACAATATCTTTAGCAATCGGAATATTCCTCTGGTCATTAGAATATTCCTTTCGATCACCGAAAATCTTCATTATCAGAATTCAACGATTTTTATATCAAATAAAAACTCTTGATGAGTAAAACAACTTTTTCCAATGCAATGTACTCAGATTCTCAACACATTTAAATGAATTGAAGAAAAACAAGCTGAAACCCTAAACTTTATTTTCGTTAATCGACAACGATCTAAACAGTGGCTGGTGACGAGACCATGGGGCTTTTGTTCCTGACATCAAGATGAGTCGAATGGTGATGGTGGTGACCGGCAATAACCATCGAAAACGATGGATTGATGATTGACGTTTTTTGTCAATTTTTCTCCTTGATTGCAAAGCTTTCGACGATGATAGTGGTTGAAATGGGTATGGTTGTGACGAGTTTGTCAAGAGGAAGAGATTGGTATATAACACTAGCTGGTTTGCGTCACCAGCAGTGAAGAATGGTTAGAGAGAGGAAATTCGTCAATATTAACTTTTATGAGGGGTTAAAATAAAATTATGAGCAAAATGGAAAAAAGAAGTTGTCTCTATTATATATATATAGGACACAAGATGTTACAATAATAAATCTTTCACTATCTATTGTCATAATCCAAAATTTCTAGTTTCATTATACTTTCCCACTACAAATTTTACAACCAAAATCATTGTTGCATTAATATTACTTGTTGAGAAAATAGATAGAAATAATTTATAATATTGAAATAAAGCAAATAAGAACACATAATAAGGTTCAATTAATTGAGTACACCCACATCATTGGGAGCCAAGAGTAAGTGATTCATTAGGGAATAATTATGATGATGATTAAGTCAAATTAGGTTTATAGTTGTATATCTATATTAAACTCTAAGTCATATAATTTTATTCAAATAATCCTTTTACTAAGTCCAACCTTGTTGGGCCCAGATTGTTTCCAAAGCCCAACCGCTAGCTTTGATACCACAAATGTTAGGCGTCGTTTTCGGAACCCAACTTTTGCCTTGAAACCATATGACGTGAACGTACTCCAATGAAGTCTCCTTAGCCATCATCGATTTTTTTTCCTCTTGCTCTGATACCACACATGTTGGATCCGTATTCGAAACCCAGCATCCGGAAACCATTCATAAAACGTGAGCATAATAACCTGTAGGGTTATTATATGGAATCTTTTTAGCCATTATCGGTTCGTCATCATTCTCATAACATCTCACGCCACAAGGGCGAGCCCACACAAAGAAATGACAATAACCACAATTGATCTTCTTCAAAACAATTGTAGCTCTATGTCTCTAGTTCATTTTGGAGAAAGAACCAACTCATCAAAGTTCTATAGAGGAAGATATGCTTGAAAATCCAAAGTGTGTTCATACCTCAATCATGGTCTCCCAACCGGTGTCAAATTAACTCCAAAAGATATAAATTTTTATGGAGAGGTAGATACATGTCTTAGGAATCAATCGCATCAGGAATCACCTCATTTAGAGGTCGGACGAAGGAGTTATGGCCAAACAAATCCGATATGTTCATATCCTAATTCCTACTGAATATACTTTGGCGCAAACGCTATAACTCTCACTATGGGTATCGGATTGACTTTGTTCTTAGACCATTAGAAATTATACATATAGGGCTACAATTTTCATGAAGACCAAAATTTGAAATTCGGTCGTTATGAGGGTCAAAATACACAGACCGTGTAAAATCACACGGTCAGACCGTGTAACCTTCGGGTGACATAGCATCCATACGCCTAGAAAAACACGACCCGTGTAAATTCACACAGGCAAGCCGTGTAACCTTCGGGTGAAACAAATTTTCAACCTCCAAGACCCCTCTAAAGGGACCTAAATCCATCCTAACTTGGAATGATTATAACTTACAACTCGGGTATCGAAAAATTGCATACTTTATAGCGTTGGAAAGCTATAAAGACGAACTACAACTTCTATAAAGACAAATTGGTCCAATTCAATCTAAATAAATACAGTTTTTCCTTGGAATCCAGCATATACATATTTTATCCTCATGAAAAACTTACAATTTTGCCTTATACAAACTTGGATTTTTATGAACATAACCATTCAACTACCAATTGGAATTCTTCAACTCTCAACCTTAATCCATACGACTCTTCCTATTCAACAACGTCTCATGCTTCATGACATTCCTATCTTTCCTTTCCATATTATCTCACACATATATATAACAATAACTCATATTCAATGTTTGTCAACTCATCATCCATACACAATTTCACATTTCAAAATCCATACACATATCCATATTTCATTTGCATCATAAATTAAGAGTTTACCAACTTCAATAGCAACTCATGCCACAATACATCGTCAATGTCAAAATCCAATATACAAAACATGCAAAACCTAAAATTTCTCAAAATCCACTTGAAGCCTTGTTTTACATCAATAATTCCAAAACATAACAAAACATGTATATTCGGAATTATGCCTTGATTCACTTTCACTGGATCTCTTATTCTTCACCTGAAGATGGGGAAAAAGAGGAGGTGAGCTGGGTAACAGCTTATAATGGAAAAATAAGCAAA
The DNA here is from genome assembly GCA_029891385.1 of Erythroxylum novogranatense. Lineage (NCBI taxonomy): Eukaryota > Viridiplantae > Streptophyta > Magnoliopsida > Malpighiales > Erythroxylaceae > Erythroxylum > Erythroxylum novogranatense. The sequence continues at coordinate 45,175,526 of CM057224.1, read as the reverse complement.
ACCATTCAAAAGTTTATTGTCATAGAAAATTCTTGTTGAAAATCCATAAAACGTTCGTTTCTCAAATTTTCATCTTGTATTCAAATTCATATGTCACAAAACATGAATGCATCAACTTGTCCATAAATCATGAACACATAAGCACATAAATGGTTTAGGTAGATCCATAAACATGACGAACTACACAATTCCAATTAATGGTCCTGTGTAGTCGTAAATTCTTGAGGGAGTCCTTGAAGGAGCTCCGTGCCACTAGCGGGCAAGCGGAAGAAGCCTATTCTTGAGTCAACGTGCACATGACGATTCTTGGATGGACTACCAATCCCACATAACATGTAATTTATGAACTTGAAAACCAATTGCCCAAATGGCACATTTTGAAAACTTGTCTTCCATGAGCATGAAACATTCCATATGCAATTTCATCATCATTTCTCAATTCATCATCAAAATTCATACACCAAAACATGCGACACTATCACAAATCATTCCAAAGTAATAAATGCAACAATTGTAGCAATTTCTCAAATCAAAAGCAATGAATGCAACAATTATGGAGTACTTTAAAATCATTTTATTTTCTTGCTTCAAAAACAAACCTTTATTTCTTAATTTGGAAAAAGAAACCTTAGTGGCTCATTACTCAATCATAAACACGAAACTCATGTAACACATGTTTCATGGATTTGCAAACTTTTTGCCCAAAATGGCACATTTTCTTGGAAACTTTCTTTTCATATATAAAAATCATTCTTGAAAACATGATTGTATAAACGTGCGTTCTTTTCAAACGAAAAGCACTTTCATAAAACATCACACAATTCACATATCAACATGTAGCAATTTCTCAATTCATCCAAGGCATAATTTATTTAATAATTATGATGCAATTTAAATCATTAAATTTCCTTGATTTAAAGAAAACATAAGTGGCTTATTTACTCTATTATAAACATTTACCCACCTTAATTCCTTGCTTGAAAATCCAACCTCAATTGTTCCCTTCCTCTTAGTCTTGAATAGGGTTTCTCTTGATTGCCTAAAACAAACCAAAATTCTCATTCAATTTTGATTCAAATGGAAATCCCCCAATTTTCACAAAATTCCTAAAACTTCAAAATCACAACAAATGGAATTAACCCTAATCAAACTCAAATTCAACCTACCCATAGTCCATATAGGTTAGGAAACCCAAAACCCAACTTAAAAACCCTAAAAATCAAATGGGTTCCTTAAATCATATTCTTCAACACCCATTCTCTACATAAACACTTTCTCTTTCTAACTCTTTCTCGAACAAAGCAAGAAGAAGAAGATAAACTTACCTTAGCAAAATGATTCCCTTTCTTTTTCTTCTTCTTTCTTCTTCCTTCTCTCTTATTCTTTCCTTCTTCTTTTCTTCTCTCCACGACTCTCTCTCCCTCTTCTCTCTAAATTTTCGTTTCCCTCTCTTCAAATGAGAAGACCACTCCTTTCTCTTGCCTTTTATACCACTAATGATGCTAAAAAGTCCATATTGCCCTTACTTAAAAGCCTAGGAACTTAAATGCTTAAGTGGTCTTCCAATTTTGCCCTCATGCATAAGTTACCACCTTAATTCAATTTAAATCCATGTCATAAGGTCTTACTCACATTAACATGCTAATAAACTCCCATTAACATGCTAATTAATTCCACAAAATACTCTATTAAGACCTCAAAATTCATTTAAATCATGGTTAACTCCTTAAAATCAACATCTTTTCTAATCATGCAATTGAAGGAATTTGCTTGTACTTACTTCTAAAGAAATGTTCATCATTGTCTCAATTTTCCAATGAAACTAAAACCATTCAATTCGGTTCAGTACTCTGAAAGTTATACCCAAACATTTCCAAACTGTTCTTATGCTGAAACAATATGCTATACTCAAATTCTACCCAAAAATTGACTTTCTTAGAGACTGAATTAGAACTCAATTTTATCAGTAGCCTTATCTCTCTAGTTTAATCCAAATTAAGAATCATCTTATTCGGATAACTAGAGAAAAAGTTATGGCTAAAACACCGAAGCATACTCAATGATCATGTTTCAACTTATAACTTCCAATATTTCACATATAACCCATCTTGCACATAACTATCTTTTCTACTTTATTTCAAATTCAAGAATTCTTCTATTCTTTACACATGAATAATCGCCAAAATTTCTCATTTCATATTTCTACATTCCAAGAAAAGTTCGGGGTCTAACAAACCTAATTTAATTTTCTTTCATGAGTCTTGGAATCCTTTTAGACTTCACCAAAAACTCATTCTTAAAAAAGGTTGAATGTCGTAAACATGACCAAGGATATGACATGGATCTTATTGTCATTTTACAAAATATGATATAAGCTCTAGCACGCCTATGCTCAAGACTTGGATCCTCCAGATTCTCTACTCCCTTGTATAAGACTCAAAATATGATCATGTCTTATACTGTGGAATTTATTTCCTTTTCCATAAATAAGACATGGTATGTGAAATGACCATATCTTGGACTATGTCTTCCTTTGAAAAACACCTTCACCATATCAACATATTTTTGTCTTCAACCAGTGTCATCATTTCTAATTTTTAGAAAGGAACATGCCTTGAGCCACACCCATATCCCATGTCGTGTTCACCTAAAAACTTTTAAAAAATGGTTGATTCCTTTCTAAAACTTTAAAATTTTATATCATAAATATGAGCCATACATATATCAATCATACTATAAGAAATTTACCAAGATTGTGTCTTGATATTACTATAGTTTCCTATTACATATGCTTATGAGCAATTCTTTGCTGAATTATCATGATGGGATTACAATATGCTTTTGTTCCTTCCCTTAGTTTCCTACCAATACTAGTTCATAATAGGCATAGAATATTGGGATATATCAAGATCCAATATCTTTGTTATATTCACATGAAAGAAGTCTAAATATGAAAGTGACAGCAAGCTATAGACAACTAGTATTATCATTTAAATTATTACATAGTTTTATGCCTGGTAACTATTTAAAATGAAGGGGCAAATTATCCAATGTAGAAGAAAGAAAACATCAAATAAGGCTCAATTTTTGAGAACATAAATTAGGTTATCTAATTATCCTGATAATTGGTAAGCATACTCTAAACCAAAATAAGACAAGTTTCAACATTATAAGAGATCAAAAAATTGTAGCAGTAAAAGGTTAAAAAAAAGAAAGAAAGAAACCAGAGGATTATAAAGAGAATTTATTGAAGAAAAATGTAGAATTTGAACACTTCACTTTAATAAATCAAGTTATCCGTATAGAGAGATAAGACTCCAAATATAATGATATAATATTCAAATCAAATAATTCAATACTGATCCTAAGACTCCGATTTATAACCATTGATACTTAACAAAAAACTAAATGCTTGCTAATAAAAAAGGACCACATTAACTACTAATTAGGAGAATATGAATTTTTTAAAAATCATGTTATTAACCACTTAAGCCTCACGTGATCTAACTTGATCTTGGAAGCTGCCACTTTGCCTCTTCCTTCTCTTGGAATAAGTTCAAAATGGTTGGATGCTATCATTACTTCGCCTAGAAACTCACCTTATCCTCAAGGTGAAAAGATGGAAATTGCCTAATGAGCAGGTTATAATTTTCTATGTTGCCTCTTCGATAGGACGTCCTTGCCACTACACCAATAACTCTAGTACAGGGACTTTGGACTTAGTTAACCATCAGTGACCCATAATTTCTTCAAAGTTTAGAGTTTGTACCTAATTAGTAGTAAGAGGTAGAGGAAGAGATGGAGTAGAAGGTAACTAACCATAGGTAGGTTGTTGGACCCCGTCTCCGAGGCTCAACATTCGGACCCATATAAGTATGGAAGGCCCAAAACCGACACAAAATTGGCCACAAAAGGAGAAATCTTGAAATAGAAAATTTGGCTTTGGATTTTTAAGAAAATATGTTCCTTACGCTCTCACGGTTCCAACGCCACTGAAATCGTTCAATTCGGATTTGAAAAGAAAAAGTTATGGAAAAAATGTTATCTTAAAGAAAACAGTGAAAACAGTCCCTCTACCGACTTCATGTAAATATTTGAAAACTTTAGAGGCAAAATTACTGATCGACTCCTTCATAAAAAGTGTAGATTTATGTCTCTAGTTTCATTTAAAACAAGAATCGCCTCAACCTGAGCCCTATAGCTCCAGATATTTAAAATTTGTGAAGTATATTGAGAAAGAATCACCGACCTCCACACTTTGTTTCAAACCACCTTTTCAATTTAAAGTAAATACTGGAAAATCAAGTGGAAAAAGATAGAAAATTTCTTAAAATCCATCGGTTCAAAATCACTCAATCGGAGGTCTATGCAAAATGTTATGACCAAAAGAAGGGAGAAGGGTCGATAAATAGAAGCAGACGATAAAACTGAGACGCAAAAAGTCAACACAGACGCAAAAGTCAACTCAGACGCAAAAAGTCAACTCAGACGCAAAAAGTCAACTCAGACGCAGAAAGTCAACTGCGTCTCACTACTCTCCAGAACGTCTCTACTTAAACGATGCATAACTTTCTACTCAGAACTCCAAATTAGACACGGTTGGAAGCGTTGGAAAGCTAGGAGAAAAATCTATATTTTTCAAGAAGGGCTCACTAGCAAGCTCGGACTCTAAGGGAATCAAAAGTTCCAACTAAGGCAGGTCGGCTAGCTCTCCACAAACAGTACCAGAACTTGCAATCTCCACAACTTTTGACCCAGAACTCCAAATTTAGCAAACTTAGTGTCTATGGAAAGCTAAAAGAATTATCTACAACTTTCATGAAGACCACCGACCTATATTCCAACTTTATATGGGTCAAAAGTGGACTCAAAGCTTCTGCTACCAATCATCACTTTGACAAAGACCTACATTTAATTCCAACGACTTACACCTACCAATTTAACTCCTCTTAAATAGTTCATAAAACCTCCTGGGAGAGCTCTACAGCCCAGCTAACAACCTCAACAATATTAAATGATCTCCTACTACTTGTACCAACCCAGAAATTGCAGAAAACACAAAGATACCTGCACTGCGCAAGACTTTCACAACTCACACACCATAGCAAATTTTCCAGAAGCTCTCCCAAGACAAAACCTAGCAGAAACCCAACAAAGAACTCAAACACAACCTTCATTCCACATCTTCTACCCAAACACATGCATTAACTACAAGTAACACAATTATACAAAAGGGAATACTTGTTCTCTTCATTCTCATTTCTAATCCAACTTCCACTTAATCCATTTACCTAAAGCCCATACTTTCCAATATTGAATCCAAGCCTTAAATTAATTTCTAACTTCTAATCCCAAGCCCAACATAAAAATATTTATATAAACACATAATTAAATCAATTAAGACAAAATTAAAAATAATTTAACGAATAAATCCATAAATTAATAAATAATTAATTAAATAAATTTTTTTTTTCGGGGCCCAACATAGGTCACATCATGAAAACATGAAAAATAGGGTGGATCTTTAAGTTTTTAGTGAGGGATAATTTATGAGCAATGGGTCCCACTCAATGAACAATAGTATAAAGACCCAAGAAACAACAAGAAAGTTTTTCATACCTCCTTTTTGCCAACAATCACTGTCGGAATGGCTAAATACAAAGAAAATATAATCGGCTATGTCAAAATATAACTATCGCCACTTTGAGTCTACTTAGGCCTTTATATGATATTGAGCTTTGAGAAGGTTCTCACATAGGAGATTAAGCATCTCATCCTAGGTGATTAATTGGTTCTCTAAGTTAGCATTTTCAGTTTCTCTAGGAATGTAAGGATAAAGAGTAAGAGGATCTTGGCCATACAATATTTTAGAAGGAGTTGTTGTTGGTTTTCTTAAGAAGAAGATATGTATGGAGAAGACTCTATATTTTTATTTAGCATAAGCTTATCAATTTATATAGTCTTTATCTAACTAAAATTCAAAAATAAGATAACATCTAAACTAAATCAACATAGAATAGGCATAAAATTTGCACTTAAAGAAAATATTCTGATAACAACTTTGACTGTTTCAAGTCACATGTTCAACACTCCTCCTTAACTTTGATACTGCAAAGTCCAAGTGTTGGACCTCGATCCTTCGGTGAAAATTAGAAATATTAAAATGAATTCAATGAGTGTTTTCGGATATGAATTGTGTTAGAGAAGTTTTATGCCTTGAGGAAATTGATGAGAAAAAGAATTTATTGGATTTGATGACTTTGAAGATTAGTTTTAGTTATGAAAGTTTAAGTGGATGAGATGATTGAAATTGAGTTGAAAAGCATGAAATGAATAGTGAAAGTATGAGAATTTTGAAGAAATTAGAAAGTTTGACTTCTTTTTGGAGTAAACAGTTGACTTTTTGATTTGGACAGATTTTGAAGAAATGATCTTCATAAAATTTGTAGATTATGTTGAGAGCTTTCTGTAGCCATAAATTTTGACAGTTTTCGATATCGGAATCAAAAGTTATGAGTTTTCGAAGTTAAGTATATTTGATGTTGTTTTGGAAAAATACTATGAAGTATCCGATCGACGTACTGATGGGGTTTGAATTGGAGTAAATGGTTTACGTGAAAGTTATAGAGAATTAGAATAGCTTTAAAGTGATGTATAATATGCAATTTTTCGATATCGGGGCAAGAAGTTATGATAATTTGAAGTTTGGATATTGCTTAGGTGATTGCTAATAGGGTAGAAACCTTGATTGAAACATTGACTTAGCTAGAGGTTGAAGTTGCTTTGGAGTTCTTCATGAACATTGTAGAGAGTGTTTTTATCTTTTCATTGATATAAAGCACGAAAATATTGGACAAGGGAGTAGAAAGTTATGATTGTTAGAAGTTTTTATGCTGTTTAGTGTGAAGCCGATCGACCAGTCACTTTGTGTGGAGTTTTTGACCCATTTAAAGGTCGATCTGATTTTTAAGACCTTCATAAAATTTGTAGAGGGTTCTTTTACCTTTCCGTAGACACCAAGTTTGTTAAATTTGGAGTTCTGGGTCAAAAGTTATGATGTTTACAAGTTGAAGTGTTGTTTAAAGTTTTGAGGAGATTATCGATTGGTCATCTTTGAGTGCATTTTTGACCCCTTTAAGGACCGAGCTTGCTTTTGAGTCCTTCTTGAAAATTGTAGATCTTTCTTTGATCTTTCTAACGGTACCAAGTTTGTAAAATTTGAAGCTCGGAGTCAAAAGATATGAAGGTCGGAAGTTAGGAGGTCAGATCGGGCTAGCGATTGACCGCTTATGCTCGAAAGCGATCGCTGGGCCCGCTCGGTGAGCGAACGCCGTCACATACCGATCGGGCGAAGCGAAGTCGCCTGCTACTGGTCGATCGGCCCGCGAAGTAAATTTTCAGCCGACCGACCTCCCTTCACTCTTTTGACCATAACTTCTTCGTCCGACTTCCAATCGACCCGATTTTTGAAGCGTTGGATTCCTAAGACAGTTTTCTATCTTTCCATACTAGATTTATCAGTTTTGGCATTAAATTGAAAATTTTTTATTAGATCAAAATGAGCTGATCGGTTGTAAAAGTTTGAACAGGGTTCAGTATTTTGGAGATATCTCAATCGGTAGAGCTCCGATCGATCTGATTCTTTTTGAAAATTAAACTAGAGAGATGGATATACAATTTATCTGAAGGAGCCGATCGACAATGTAGCCTCTAAGACTTTTAATTTCTGGATCGAAGTTAAGTTTAGTGTTCAGTCTCGGTTTTGTAATAGTCGAACAGACTTTGGTATTTTGGAGATATTTTGAGCTATAGAGCTCCAATCGATCGGATTCTTGTTGCAAATTAAAATAGAGACATGGGGATACAAATGTTATGAAGGAGCCGATCGAAAATATAGCCTCTAAGACTTTCAATTTCGGATCGGAATTAGATGTAGTGTTCAGTCTCGATTTTGTAATGGTTTGAATAGTGTTCAGTATCTTGGAGATATCTCGATCGGTAGAGCTCCGATCGATCTGATTCTTTTTTTGAATTAAACTAGAGACATGGATTTACAATTTATATGAAGGAGCCGATTGACAATTTAGCTTTGAAGACTTTCAATTTCTGATCGGAATTAGGTGCAGTGTTCAGTTTCGGTTTTGTAAAAGTCTGAACATTGTTCGGTATTGTGGAGATATCTTGATTGGTAGAGCTCCGATCGATCTGATTCTTTTTTCAAATTAAACTAGAGACACAGATATACAATTTATATGAAGGAGCCGATCGACAATTTAGGCTCTAAGACTTTCAATTTCGGATCGGAATTAGGTGTAGTGTTCAGCCTCGGGTCTGAATAACAGACTTCAGTATTTTGGAGATATCTTGAGCTATAGAGCTCCAATCGATCCGATTCTTGAAGCGATGGATTCATAAGATATAGAGGGACATTTCTCTAAAGTTTTTAAGGCAAAAGCAATGGACAATTTTGGAAGTTTACTTAAAGGGTTAAGTTTGTAGGCTTAAATGGAGGGGCATATGGGTCATTCCTCAGTCATTTAATGACATGGTAAGATTGTGGTCCTTTATAAGGAGAGAATGCACGACACTTAGACAAAAAAACAACAAGAGAAGAAAAGAAAGAAGAGAAAGAGAGGAGAATGAGAGAAGCTTCGGTGATGGAGAAAAGAGAGAGAAAGCATAGGATTTTCAATTTTTGGGAGATTTCAAGGGAGTTTTAAGTTGATCCAAGGGAAAAAGGATGGAAGATGATGAAAGTTTCCTTCCAAACCAAGAAGAAATCCGAAATGGTGAAGGATGAGGTAAAACTCGAAATTTTGATTTGTGAATTTTGGAAGATTTTTGATTTAGAATCATGGAAAAGGATATGGGTTTGTGTATTATGGAGTCAATTTTGGTGATTGCTAAGTATTATGGGTTTAATTTTGGATGGAAATTAATTAGGGTTATACCCAATTTTGTGAATTGGGAATTTTGAAAATTAGTGATTTAGATAGCTTGATTATATGTGAAATTAGTGTTTTCTAAGTTCAATTTTAAGGATTATGTTATTTATGAGATTGAATTTGTGGGAAATTGGTGTAGGGAATTTTCTATTGGAAGAAAGAGAGATGCAATGGTCAAATTGAAGCATTGGACAAGCTTCAAGCATGGAAATGAGGTGGGTATCTGTTTATAATAGAATTTATAAGCCACTACTGCTTTCTTTAAACAAAGAGATTTTCTGATTTCAATTGCATCACAAATGTTGCATCATTGTATGAATGATTTGAAAAATCATTATTGATTCAATATATGAACTTTTGATGAATTGCAAAATACATTTGTGTTATGCCTCAAAAGATTTCGTGGCATTTCGTATATTCGGAAAAGATCATTCGATAAATTGATTTAAGCATGATTATGTGCTTTTTTTGGGCAAGAGAGAACCTGTTTCGTTAGTCTCGTGCACGATGATCCATAGCCTTCTCTTGGCTGCCCGTTTGAGGCTACGAGATCCTGAGAAATCGGACTCGTTGTGTTACGGTGTAAACCGTTGTGTTTAAGGAACTCTCGAGCCATTATGTGTGCATTTGCATTGTGAAGTGATATGATTGATGCATCCATATTTTGGAAATTGTGATTTCGACTACTGCGAGAAAAGAACTTTTGAAAATGTGCTTTATGGGTTTCAAACAAAGTTTCTACAAGAAAAGAAAAAAAAAGCGTTTTTAAAGGTTTTGCTTATTTATTTGTTATAAACTGTTACCCACGAGCTATAAGCTCACCTCCCTTCATTCTCATCCACAGGTGATGAGAAGAAGATCGGGTGAAGAAAATTGAAGGTTTTTGTTTGTATGTGTGCATATTGTTTTGTTGTAAGCTAGATTGTTGTTGAGAATTATGCGATCATTAGATTTGTGTACATATTCGGATTTGGATATTGATGTTGTATTATGGCTTGGAATGCCATTAAGGTTTTGTAAGTAATTAATTTATGAAATTGTGTATGGATATGGAATGTGGATTTGCATACTGAATTAAGATGAGATGAATATGAATGGTCTTGTATATAAATTGTGTTGCTGGATTGAGATTATAGAATTGATGAATTCCAAATTGGAAAGGGGTATGACTTTGTATGAGATTGAGTAAAATGGAAAAAAAAGAAAGAAAAAAGTTATACCGAATTTGGATTAGTTTAGACTGATAGTCTTAAGGTTTCCAACGTGATGCTTTTCCTAAAATATTTGTTCACGAATGTCGAAAATTGGTTTCGATTCGATTTGATCTGATGTTTGCTTCGTTTTGATTTGCTTCCGATTCTTTCGCTTTAAGATTGGACTTGCTTTCGTGTTGTAAATACCATTCTTCGCTTTCGCTTATGATTTTGCTTCCGCCTTATGTTCCTTTCTTTCGATTTTGCTTTCGTTTCGTATTCATTTTCCGTTTCTTCGGTTGGGATCCGGTTTTCGGATCGGGTCCCAACACCAAGCATCTTTCTTCTTTTTCTTGTTCGTTTGTGTTCCCACAATTTTGTTGTTAGGCTTCTTATAACCTTTTCCATCTGTCATTTTCAAGCAATCAAATCTTCCTTTGTCTTCCGTAATGAAGGAGTGATCCACCTTGTTGGCCTTTTTTGTAAATTTTCTTGAACTTGAAGAACTCATTTTGTTTTCATCACAAATAGAGATCTTCGTGTTAATTATATCTTCCTCAGCATCATCAACGTGGTTCTCTTTTCTAAAATCCAATGCAAATCTTTCATTTTGTATTTTGATATTGAACACTTCTCTGTCCATTGCATCCTTAATCATGCAACAATTGTTTTCAAACAGTGCCTTAAAGTCTTTATTGAGCAACTGGAAAACACTCAACAAATTTTTGTTTATTGTAGGAACATATAAGACATCAAAAATTAACTTCACACATGAATTTCCTTTAATTGCTATAGTCCCCTTTCTTTTTACTTTAATGTAGTCTCCATTTCCAATGTGGACTTTGGAGATAAAACTTGTATCAATTTCTTTGAGCATCCTTTTATCAAAGGTTATGTGATTTGTGCAACCACTATCAATAAGCCAGCTTTCATTTGAATTATGGTTGGCTAGGCATAATGCTATAAAGTAACTCTTCCTCCTCAAGTTGATCGTTTACAGCTTGCTTGGCTTCTCCCATATGTTGTTGTACTTTACATATCCTTTCAACATGTCCTAGTGGTCCACACTTGTTGCATCTTACATCTGGCCTCCACCAGTACTTGTATTCTGGATAATTTGTTTTCTTGCAATACGAACATGATGGAAAACTCTAAGCATTGTTGTTATTAATCCTTTTTTTATTATATGACTTTACTGAAAAAGTGCTTCAGCGATTCCTTCTTGCCTAATGAGTCTCCTTCGTTCTTGTGCCTGTAATGCACTTAACAATTCTGCCAAGTTGATTTTTTCCAAATCCTTTGAGTTTTCAGGTGATGAAATTGCAGCCTCAAATTTTTCTAGGATAGTTACTAGAATTTTTTGATCATTCTAAAATCATCAATATTAGAACTAAAAAATCTTACATTATTGGCCATGGTAATGAGCTTGTTGGAGTAATCCTTGATCATCTTTGACTCTTTAACTTTTTGTATCTCAAATTCTTTGATCAAGTTTATCACTTGCATTCCTTTGATTCTTTCGTTCCCCGCATATTCCGCTTTTAAGAAATCTCAAATTTTTTTGCTTGTCTTGAGTGTCATGATTTTGAGAAAAATTGTTAGTGTGACTACTAAAAACAAGCAAGCTTTTGCTTTGGACTTCCTCTGTTTCTTTTCTTTGTGGATTTTGATTTGAGCCACTATTAGATTTGTAGGCGAATATTCTCCCTAAGCTAAAAATGAACTCCACAAAGAAGGTCATTCATATTCAAAGCATCTCAAATAAGCATTAAGGCAACAATTGACTACTTCCATCTAATCATCAATTTGTGGACAATAATAGGTGTTTGAATGAAGTTTTGCCTAACTAAGACTCGATAATTCTTTCTAGAAATTATTGAAAACACTTGAATCTTTATCAAAGATAATTGAATGAGGCTTACTTTGTAATCGAATGATCTCTTTGTAAAAAAAGCCAACTAATGCCTTAGTTGTAGATGGATGAGAAAGTGGAAGAAAATGACTATATTTGCTCAATATATTAACCACTATTAAGATAATGTCAAAACAACCAAATATGAGAAGTCAAGTGATAAAATCTAAGGATATATCCTCCAAATGTGGTATGGAATTAGAAGAGGTTAAAGGAGACCACCAGTGGAGAGAGTCTCATATTTATTTTGTTGACTTGTGAGATAATTTTAGAGATGAAGCTTAGCATCTCTTTTCATATGTGGCTAGAAAAAATTTTAAGTTAAGCATCTGAGCATTATGAGATAAACTTAATGGCCTCTAGTTAGAGAATTATGGTACTCAGACAAAAATTTCTTCCTCAAAGCAACATCTTCAATAATTACTAAATGATTTTAATAAAAGAGGTTATTTTCAACAAGATGAAAATCATGACAAGTATTAGGATCTTGCCTAATATATTTGATGATGTTCTTAGTGTATGCATCCTACAACAAGGCTTCTTAAAGATTCAGAAAATTAATAAGAACTAGAAGATAAAGAGCTCAAAATTATACATGTTGTGGCCTCCTAGAGAGATCATTAACACCTTGATTTTTTTTCAGTCTTATAAATAATAGTTAAGTCAAAAGGAGATAACTTCATGATAAGTGGTTGTTGTTCATTTGTAGTCACCCCTCTGTTTAAGAGATATTTAAGGTTATGATGGTCAGTCTTGATAAAAAGTGTCCGCCAAATGAATAGTGTTTCTATTTTTGCAAAGTAAGTACCAAAGTTAACAATTCACTATTATAAGTAGATTTTTATTAGAGAAAGATAAACCTTTATAGCTTATTTGGTTCAAGAAATGAAATAGATAAAGAATAGAATAGTTATTCTTAGAAATAGAAAAGATGAGAAATAGAATAGAATGAATATTACTTTGTTTGGTTCAAGAAATAAATTTCTATATCAATGTTTGGTTTGAAAATATAAACTTGAAATGACAAAGGAATAACCAACAAAATACTAAAATATCCTTATCATCATCATCATCATATAAAATTAATTTTCTTTTTCTTCTTCTTCTTCTATTATTAGAAATAGAAAAGATGAAATATAATAGAATGAATAACCAACAAAAATACTAAAATATCCTTATCATCATCATCATCATATAAAATTCTTCTTCTTCTTCTTCTTCTTCTTCTTCTTCTTCTCCTTCTTCTTCTCCTCCTTCTCCTTCTCCTTCTCCTCCTCCTTCTCCTCCTTCTCCTTCTTCTCCTTCTTCTCCTTCTCCTCCTTCTGCTTCTTCTTCTTCTCCTTTCTGCTTCTTCTTCTTCTGCTTCTTCTTCTTCTTCTTCTTCTTCTTCTTCTTCTCCTTTCTGCTTCTTCTTCTTCTGCTTCTTCTTTGTCTTCTTCTTCTTCTTCTTCTTCTTCGTCTTCGTCTTCGTCTTCGTCTTCTTCTCCTTTCTGCTTCTTCTTCTTCTTCTTCTTCTTCGTCTTCTTCTTCTTCTTCTTCTTCTTCGTATTCGTCTTCGTCTTCGTCTTCTTCTTCTTCTCCTTCTCCTTTCTGCTTCTTCTTCTTCTTCTTCTTCTTCTTCTTCTTCTTCTTCTTCTTCTTCTTCTTCTTCTTCTTCTTCTCCTTTCTGCTTCTTCTTCTTCTCCTTCTTCTTCTTCTTCTTCTTCTTCTTCTCCTTTCTGCTTCTGCTTCTTCTTCTTCTGCTTCTTCTTCTTCTCCTTTCTGCTTCTGCTTCTTCTTCTTCTGCTTCTTCTTCGTCTTCTTCTTCTTCTTCTTCTTCTTCTTCTGCTTCTTCTTCGTCTTCTTCTTCTTCTTCTTCTTCGTCTTCGTCTTCGTCTTCTTCTTCTTCTTCTTCTTCTTCTTCTTCTTCTTCTCCTTCTGCTTCTTCTTCTTCTGCTTCTTCTTCTTCTTCTTCTTCTTCTTCGTCTTCTTCTTCTTCTTCTTCTTCTCCTTTTTCTTCTTCGTCGTCTTCTTCTTCTTCTTCTTCTCCTTCTTCTCCTTTCTTCTTCTTCTTCTTCTCCTTCTCCTTCTTCTTCTTCTTCTTCTCCTTTCTGCTTCTGCTTCTTCTGCTTCTTCTTCTTCTCCTTTCTTCTTCTGCTTCTTCTTCTTCTTCTTCTGCTTCTTCTTCTTCTTCTTCTTCGTCGTCTTCTTCTTCTCCTCCTTTTTCTTCTTCTTCTTCTTCTTCTTCTCCTCCTTCTTCTTCTTCTTCGTCGTCTTC